>JAPZVO010000255.1:0-54559 GCA_029962745.1 Echinometra lucunter
TGTGTTGCGTGAAATTGGATGCATGTTCATGAATTGGAATGAAAAACCTATACTATCCCACTTGCAGATGATATTATTTAACAAGGCGTAATTTTAAGTAATTTTGGGATCTTTTTAGTATTTTTGAATTCTCCCAGTGATTTTCAAAGATCTGCAGTACTGCAGTCAATATTTCTCACGATCTCGTTCCCCCCCCCCCCCCCCCATTTCATGCTCGGCCACAAACATGACAAAGGACTGATAGGGATACTGGAATACTAACCTTCTTGGCAGTTATCTCCTATCCACCGAGGATGACATGACCCGGAAGAGCATGTCCCGGTATCCTGGTCACATTGCCAAGCACAATGACATGTCTTCTCACAAGACTGGAAACATCCAGAAACTAGCAAGAAATTATTGGAGATGTGTGGAAAGATAATCGTTGAAATACGATGGGCATAACATTAACCTACTGGTGTAAAATCTCGACCCTTACGTGAAGAAGCCTTGAGGCAGCAAAAATGAATTGCTATCTAAAATTACATTCTTCCAACCAGACATGAAACATGAGAAAGTTCACAAATTATATTCCCAGAACTCAAACTTTCTTTAATCCAAAGTTATGTTACATCTAGTTCCACGTTGAAATCAGGGCGGCCAAATAAAGTGGGCAACATACTTTTTTCAAGATTAGGCATGAAAAATACTTGGAAAAAATACACTTGAACACCCCCCCTGAAAAAAAAAAAACACGGGAAAAATCACTAAAATGATACGGATTTGAAGACTTGTAAATGTCAGTGGTATTTGGTATATCTTAAGTGTCTTTGGATCTAGCAAAGTGCACGTACACTGACGTAAGAAATTATGTTTTCATCCTTGTGCATGCTGTAAATTGTGTCATTATCAGTGGGGCCGGGGTAGATGAATAATCATGAAACTAAATTCACGTTTGATAACAAGAAGTAAGAAACATGAGAAATTATAGATTGAGTAGCCATCGCCAACATACAAGTTGTCCGTCAGATATCTATCAAAATCTAGCCACATAGTGAAGTATTTATGATTAACTGAATGAGAAGTATAGGTTAACCCTATATAGCCCGGGCTATTTTGAGATTGCATAGCCGGGGGTTCCCCCCCCCCCCCCCCCACCCCAGATTTCGGCCGTTGATTGCGCGATCGCGACGAAAATCAGCATTCACCTCACCCACAGCGTAATCTCTAAAATTGTACAGTTGATTATTAATGAATCATTCAAATTTATTTTTTGATTAATTAATTATCGTAATTTATGCATAAAATTAGAATTCAGCTGTAAATCTGTATAACAGCACCAAAACTGCTAAATGTTGGTCTAGACACTCTTTTTTACGATTCTTATCAAAGGTACATGAACAAATGGCAGTATCGAAATCTTTTTCTTATTTATTTTATTGTTTTTAAAATTTCTTATGTATTTCTTTGTTTTTCGACTTTTGTTTTTTTTAATTGTTTTTTTCGATGGAAATCGTCGGCGACACTATTCCGATCATAAAAGACATTAAATTAATTGTTTTTAATCCGCAAAAGTAAAATTAATGAAACATTTATGAATTTTGGCTAGAAACAGAATTTGTACTGGATTTGTACATGAAATCACGTTTTGGGGCAATTTTTGTCTGACATGCACTTACAAAATGTTGCGTAACTTCGGCATGAAACGTCGGGGTGTGAGCTTTTCATGTTCCGGATATATCGCGTAAAATGTCGGGGGAGGCTAAAAAAATCCCCCCCCCCCCGGCTAGATAGGGCTAAGGCATCAAATAATCTTACATGTGCCACATCTGTCCGGCATCTCTGCAGAGTCTGCAATATAACCAATAGCACATTGTCCCTCAGAAGATGTACAGAAACCAGAGTCCTTCTCACAAGCCGCATTCTCCGGACAGTTACAGAAGTCTGTGCAATTGATTCCAGAATAACCCTCAGGACAAACACGTGGAACTGCCAAAATAATACATGTTATCAGGAATTCAGATATTAGAACAAGGCAGTTTGAGAAATTATACTTTCAAATTTCATTCCATTCTTTGCATTTTCCAGCAATCTTTCAACAACGCTTCGCCAATTTCAGTTTTTCCTACAATGACAAATTCTAACTTATGAGAAACGCCTAGCAGTCTACTGTCTTGAACAGGTATGTAGGATATGTTTGGATTTATAGGCGTAATCTACTTACCAGGGTGTTTTATAATAAAGTGCTTATTCCGTTTGTATGATATGCTACAGCATTATAATCCCCAGTGGCAGAAGAGGGAATCTATAGACGTTAATATTTGTACATGACTTTTCTCGATGTAATGCTAAAGATTTGGAGTTTCCACAATTTTTCTAAACAGCTAAAGCATACATACATACATACATACATTTAATATTTATATAGCGCTTTTCCATGTAAAGCAGGCAGCTTAATATGAACTGTTTCTTAAGGCTTTGAGGATTTTATATGTAACAAGCTAATACTTATTTACAAGCCATTCTGATGCAGCAAACATTATTAGAAACATCGTATTGGGGGCGTTAGAAAATTATGTGTCTTATTATTGTCATCATTAATAGCATTATTATTACCATTATGTTAGCACAACTGTTTTATATTCAGTTCTGAATGTTGGGTCCCCTTTCCTTTTTCTCTTCTTCCTTATTTTTTTTCTTCTCTTTCTTTCCCCCACGGCCGGCATCGGAATCAATTCTGATCAATCATTCAATCAATCAGTCAATCAATATTGACATCTTATAACATGTATACGATGTCACTGATTTAAACTATACTTCTATTATATAGGACTATTCGTCTCTCTTTTTACAAAATACCGTTCAATCATTTTAGTATTAATGATGAAAAGTCCTGGGTTATCCATTTATCTTAAGCATAGTTTTGTTTAAAGTAATTCTGCTTCATAAAAATTTCAAATCTACTTTCTTTAACCACACAATGCATTCTAATGCTTTAAACGTACCAGGCTCGATTAGCATTCGTGCTATATTCTGGTTCCTTTTATCCTTTGATTGTATTCTATATCTGTATGTCTTATATATGTGTTATATGTTTAATATTGGATTATTAAGTTCAAGTTCATTTTACATGTCGGCATGGTCAGGGAATTGATATATGATAATACAATTCAAAGAAAAACACTGCAGAGTTTCTTTTCCCATTTCCATTATTTGTTATTCAGCTGGTCCGGAGTTCTGGAAATTAAATATGTCAATCAATAGATGAATAAATCAATTAATAAATGAGCTATCAAGATGGTTTAAAAAAAACAGAGGGAAAGAAAAGAAACAGGAACCTCACGAGAGGGAAAGATGTTTATATGTAACGTGACGGGGGAGTGGCTCAATGAAATCACCGCCTCTAGACATGCTAGATAGGCCATTGGTACAATTGTGTGTAAAAGTCGATGGTCCGCGAGATATTAATTTCAGATTTCTAGCTCACTTGGCAAATTAAGAACCTGTGTTGTATATTATGGGTAACTAGGATCTGCCGTGTGGGGACTCATCGGTAATGGACAAGGGCTGACCAAATGCGCAAGTTCCGGTTAAAAATCAAATACCTTGACATCCTTCTCCCGACCATCCATTCTCACAGTCTCCTTCACATCGTCCGGTGAAAATATCACATGGCATCCCTCCAGCACAGTGACAATCTTGGAGGCAATCTACGCCGAACTTTCCAGGTGAACATGCTGAAATAATATTCAAGACAGTAGATAAGATAAGAACAATATCATGAGAAGAAAATTCTAAAAATACTCCTAGATCTACAATGAAGAAGGGTAAACTTTATCATTAATTACTGAAAAAAGCTACAAGCTCTGCTTTTAATAATAGTTGGCCCTCCTTCCATTTCACTTTTATGTTATTCTACTGTGCAATTTCTATATAAACATGTAAATATTATGTCAACTGTACATCACTCTAAATATAAAACTGAAAGTGCAAAAGTAAGTGAATGAATGAATGAATGAATGAATGAAATACGGACATCGTTCAAACTAATTTAGGCCCACTCATTTTCAAAAGTTAAAAACTACCGGTTGCTTTTATCAACCTGAATTCATGAATCGATTATGATATGGATCCTTTTGAAAAGCAATGTTCGTGCTGATCAAGGTGTTTAATCTTTAGATAAGTGAATGAATGTATAAAATTAAATCAATATTCCGTAATTCCAACGTCCAAATTAATCTTACGTTCATCACAGTATATTCCTGTATACCCTGCAAGACAGTTGCATCCATACGGATCAGGTAGGCAGACCTGACTTCCATTACATGCATCCAGAACTTTCCCAGAACCGCATTCAAGTTCGCACTCCCAGCCGAACCTGCTATCGCTGCATGCTGTTCAGTGAACGAACGATACACAAGAGCGGTTGATAATAACAGAAATGTTTATGGCTTCATACATTAATATATAAATCTTCAAAAGATTTCTAAGAACTAACCTTCTTCTCCAGTAATCTTAAGTGATCCACTTCCTGAGTGTCAGACTGTATAGTTTTCTGGTCTCTTTTGATACAGGTAAGCGCGCTGGTACTTTTTCAGCGCTACTTGAGATTCATAATATCATTTATATGTTATTATTATTATTATTATTATTATTATTATTATTATTATTATTATTATTATTATTATTGTTGTTATAAGTACTACTACTACTACTACTACTACTATTGCTACTACTACTTTGCAGGGCATTTCCTGCATGCATGCATTTTCAGTTAAAGGTATTCTGAGCTTTGGAAATTTTTTGAAGCGATGGCAGGATATAAACAGCAGAATATATTCCATGTTCGTACTTCTCTTATTTTGTGTGTGAAAAATCAAAACATACAGATACATTATGTAATTTCCAGACAAATTGCGTCAATAATGAACTGAATCATTCCTTAGACATGTTAGAGGGCGTGGACGTGTGGGCTGTAGTGTGCGTTACTTGTCCATGACTACTAAACAGAATTTTAGATACACACCTCACAAAAAATAACTAACCACTTTGTCTTTTGAACAAAACTCAGATATGTTGTGTTGTATCGGACAACTTTTAACAGAATTGGAAAAAAAAATTAATTCCAAACATTCTAACCCCAAAATAAAAGTTGCAGCAGTGTTCCTATAGACCAACGGCCGGTTTATGTATTGGCCCTTTACCGGCGACGCCATTGCTGCTCTGGGTAAGCGCGCTGACCGCGATTGGCTCTGTGTACAAAATGAATGTAAGATATGAGATATGCCCCGATATTGTTCCATTTACCTTATTCTAGATCAATAAAATAAAGCATGGATACATGGGTAGATGAGGTAAGACAATGGTCATATCTGACGGATGAAGGTATGATGTATTTTTGTAATTTCGATGGTTTTTCAACTTAGTTTTGTCAGTAAAAGTTTGATTGCAGCATAGAAGCCGTAGTAAACGGGAGCCCTAAATCTTACCCTGTTTACAAAGTCAAGTTTTCACTCATTAAATTTTACGCCAAAGTACATAATGATAATATTTCTTGACTTAAAAGTCCTTTCTGTTGATGTTTTTACCTACTGGCAACGAATTCCTTCACATTGCTTACGGAAGCCCATGTAGGGAGTACGGCTTCTCTTACAAACAGGCTTCATGGGTCAAAAGCGAGTGAATTTCGCACTCAGTTAGCTTCCAATTTTTAAACTTTCTCTAATCCTTGTGGCATTTGAGCACCGCACAGCTGCGACCTGAACTTTCCTGATAATTTCTCATTGCAAATATTAAAATAAATCTGCATATACTGGTCAAAATAGACGAAAAATCGAACGAATGTACATAATGCGCTATTGACTTGTGTACTATAAAGTTGGAGCTCACACAGCAGTATGTCGAACTGTGTCGAACAGGCTGCTGCCCTCTTGCGTTGTGAAATTGGTCTATTGATATGGCAGTCTCTATTCACAGAATAGATTTCTGGCTGTCAACTTCATCTCTTTGTTTTCGGACAATAGGGTATAAACAAGAACACAAAGGTGGTCTATAAAATTAATGACAGTTAAAACATGTGCCGTTCAAAGTCATTCAAAATAGATGAGCCAATGGATGTCGGGCAAAGAAATGTGTCAGCGCTCAAAAGGATGCCCAGGTTATGTGTCCGGTAAGATGATCATTTTCAGACAACCTACCTGACTTATTAGGCATCCATTTGGGCGCTGACTTTTCCTTGCCCGACATCCATTGCCTCATGCATTTGGAATGACTTTGATCGGCGCATGTTTTGACTCTCATTAATTTTATAGACCACCTCTGTGTGTTTTTTTTAAATACCCTATTGTCCGAAAACAAAGGGATAAAGTTGACAGCCAGAATTCATTCTGTGAATAGGGACTGCCATATCAGTAGGGATTGCAACTTTTATTTTGGGGGTATTTGCTTATGAATCGCAACTGTGTTCACATTTTTTATTCGTTTTCAACAAATGAAGTGTTTGAAATTAAATTTCTTTCAAATTCTGTTAAAAGTTGTCCCATACAACACATCATATTTGAGCTATGATCCAAAGACATATTGGTTAGTTCTTTTTGTGGGGTGTGTATAGGTGTATGCGCCATTTCTCATGGCGACAATGTGCCCCGCCGAGACGCATACATCAGCACAAAATACACGTGCTTTCATCTAAGTAAAAAAAAAAAATAAAATAAAGCGTCACCTGTCAGACAGTTTGTCCCCATGAATCCAGGGGGACATATGCACGTTCCTGATTGAGGATGACAGATCCCTCCGTTGTAGCAGTTATCACACAGACGGTCACAGGTTGAAGGGTCCCATCGGCCATGAGGGCAATCTGAAAAAAAAAAAAAAATAAAAAATACAGGTCTAGCATAATCTCAGTTTGACAATATTATAACTATGTTATAAATAGCACAATAATTTTACACAGGATCTGGCCTAGCTCTATAATCCCAGTGCCGTGTATTACCTTTGCATCAGAATTTCTTCAACTGTGTTTTTGAGCTGCAAAGTCTATTGGCTAGCATTAACAACAAACTTTCACAGACTAGTAAGAATTTGTTCTAACAAAACTTAATTTAAAGCGCATTTCATCTTTTAACACGAAAGATTGCTTTGTTGTTTTCACACTCACACCCCCCCCACACACACACGCAGAAACTATATCAGGATGATTGATTGAATAAATTGAAAATTATCTCACCACTGACTATGACACGAATCAAACTGTACACCAGATGTTTAACTGTCCCGTTTTGATACGTGCCGTAGACATTGCCATCCTTCTTGCTTGCAGAACGAATGGTGTATGTAAGACTGCCGTCAGCAGAAGATAAATATCCTTCGGCAATGTTTGAGAAGGTGCTCCATCTAATCTGATCATTGCCTGCCGTGTAAATATCCATTGTAGTAACTGAGAGTGTGATGTCATCTCCAGGAAAAACGGTCTTCGTAAGGCGACCATCAGTAGGTTGAAAATGCCCTGGATGGATACAAATATCTACGTTCATGACTGCGATAAGTATATCAAAGTTTGTATACAGAAATCAGAAACTGAAAAAGCTTGATATTTTATTAAATTGGGGAGGGGTCAAAAGCTTGGGATAGCATAGGCCTACTTTACGACGTTTGTCTAGATTTCAAAAAAGGTAAAAAATCAGATTGATATTTTATGCTCCGAAATAACATATGACTTTAAACCTACTCTGTATAGGACAATAATTATTTCAACGTTTATGCAAAGGTGGACCTCGACCCAAATGAACTTGGAATATTTTTTGGTTTCAGGATATCAATGTGCTATATTGTGCCAGTCCTAACTGAAAAATACCCTTACAAATAAACAAATTGATACATACTGTTGTTGGAGAGAATTGTTATATCTGCTGATGTAGAAATCCCCGTAGACATAGATGCACTTGAACACTTAAAAACACCCACAGATGTGTCATCAGGCAGATCCCGTGTAAATCCACCAGTCTGTGCTGTCTGCGTGCCTGGAACGTCTAATGTATATCCTTGAGGGCTGAGGCTTTGCACAACTACTCTCTCAGTGTAAGTCAAAATGTCATCTGTGTTGTGAGGAGGACTCGGTATGCAGGAGTAACGTGGAGCAGTTCCAGTGCTACCGAAAGGGGTCGATGTCACGGAAAGTAGATGGAGTGGTGGAGCTGAAAAAAAGAAGTAAATGTTTTTTTTTTTTAATTTAATTCATTTTAAAAGTTCACTCAGATATGATGCAGATGATCGCCTTAAAATGAAAAGAAGTTTAAGAAAAAATACACCACTCCCATCCTGATCCTTAGTATACGCTGTAAATGTACTTAACTTTAAACGTAAATAGGCCTGAATAAATACCACTGAAGTGTAAAATAACGCCGCGGCAAATTTCATGTTACAATTGGTATATCAATTTATCCGAGACATTTGCGATTTACCCTGTTTATAAATATATGAATATTTCCATGCCAATTTCGCATCTTCTTTTCAAGTTCAAACATAAATGTGTGAGGGCAGTTTACATGTTCAAATTAATTTAAATAACCTTTTCCGTCATTATCAACATGTTAATAAGATGCGTGAATGGATATTTCGTCCCCCGAAAACGTGCCCGTGTATGATGATTTTTTTTTCTTGTTTGTTCAGTTATTATGGGCGTCCCGAAAACAAGGTTTTCACCTCCTTCTATTTTCTGAATTATTTACAGCATGGTACTCTATGTTTACTGCATTTTTTTATGGTTGAAAGTTACAATGTATATTTCGTTTTTTTACATTGTACCGATGAGAAGGAAATAAATGTTAATTTCAAATTTGAATTTAATTGTCAAATGTGTTTGTTTTTGGCATTGACTCGAAACTGATTAGATAATAATAATAATAATATACAATTCTTGTATAGCGCATATCACATTATGATATAACGTCTGTATGCGCTTCCCAAAGGACTTTTTTGTTTGTTTATTTATTTTCCGATTATTAAAAACACAATACATAAATATATAACATAAATAAATAACATAGATGACATCAATTGAAATGAATAAAATGAATTGCAAATATGTTGAATAGAAAAAATAATCGAAAGGATAGCCCATTTCAGAGTCATTAACATAAATTACTCTGTTCTTTCATGGGGTCCATGAATTGTCAAATGGACTTGGATATTATTACCCCAGCTTTAGCCCGGCAGCCTTTTACAGCGCGCAAGCATTTCAAGGAATGAATTCCTGCCAGGTACCCATTGCTTTGCAAGCAATGGATTAGATGTCCTTAACACCATTGATAAAAAACTAAGCACTAGTCATTTTGTCTTCGGTATGAAATTGTCTTGACTCAACTGGAAGAGGTCGATTATTTCATTCAACATGTGCATACCATGGGTGTCGATTTTTGTTCGCGGTTGCGGAGGGGGGGGGGGGGATGACTGATGCCGAATATCATCGGCCGCGGAGCAAAGCGACCAAGCGGAGAAAGGGTGTGGAGGTTCAAACGTGAATGACAAACTAAATAAGCGGTGGGGAGGGGGGGGGGGGGGGGGGGGGAGGTGCAGGACCTGTTTTTGCTACCCGTATCTCTGCATTATTTGTCTAATCTACCGTTCCTCCGATTAACCACACATAAATTATTTTCAAACAATATCGCAGAGGTACGTCCTCATTAGTTGAATGAAAACTGTAGGAGACTTGAACCTTTACGTAGAGTATGAACCATCCCTTTTTATTTATAGAGAGCGAGCCGAAAATTCCACTTTATAGCTACAAAAGAAATGTTATTTGTCCTCAAAGTACACTCAAGCAATATAAAATATTTGACTAATTCAGCACTCCTCACTGGTCCATTGTTTACTGTCCTAAACCACTCTATTTCAAATATTACAAGCGAGGGAGGCGAGATCGGGGGAAAACACACTCTTGTATGATAAAGTGTTATTTTTTCATCAAAATTCACTATAGGTCTATAAAAATATCTACATTACATTCGAGTGAGCGCAGCGAGCGAGGAAAAAAATCATTCTTTCATAGCCTCAAAAATATCTAACTAATTTTTGATCACCTAACTGCCAAATATTATGCTTTTAGGCGCGTCGCTAGCCATCTAAAACCATTTTGTTTCCATGAGCGAGCGAAGTGAGCTACCGACAAATACTCAACCGACAAATTTCTTTCTAGTAAAACGTAGAATTTGATGTACTATTTCCATGTATTCGAGTAAGGCTTTACATCTCGTTGTAAAAATATACAATATTCGGATATGTTGCTGAGGGGGGAATAAGAGCGCTTGCCCCCTGATCTTGTTTCTATCAGTGAGCGCAGCGAGCGAGCGAGAAAGGGCTGATAACACTGAGAACAGGTTCTAGCGTACAATTTTATGATTTTGATTTTATCAGTTTATCAGCTTCCTCCTTTCTCATTTTGGTAAGATAGGATTAGGCTACTGGTCATAGGCCATTATCTCATGAAAATTCTTCTGTTATGGGTCTTCTTCCCGTTCGACTCCTTGCAGTTATATTATTGATAGTATAACATTGGATAGAAAGAAAAGATGCAGACCAGTTTCATGTCATAATAAAAATATTCACCTGCATTGAATATAACAAAGATTTTAAATGCTAGTAGAGCAATTATAGCATACTATTAGACAGAAAGGCAAGGTGCAAACCGATTTGCTTTCATAAAGATAGTACATGTATTATAACCTCAATGGCTGAGATACGTCAAATGCGAGCGAGCCCCGAAAGCCTTTTTCTTTTCCTTTCCTTTCTTAAAAATTATATCTTTACTCTTTATTCTCTTTGTCTTTGCCTTTTGTCTTACATTTGCTTGTTTTTCGTTGATTACAGGAGGCTATGAAATTTTTCATGTTTTTCATGGTGAATTATTGGGGGGGGGGTGATTGTACAGGCCATCCCCCCGACCAAAATATTGGGTGGGGGGTATATCCCCCTCACCCCCCCCCCCCGGACCGACACCCATGTATACATCATGTATATGTAGATACTGTACACATTTATATATGCATCATTAGAAATAGGCCTCCCCACATAAAAGTCGACTTTCATGTTCATGAAGCTATTTCCATATATATATATATATATATATATATATATATATACCCTCCCGTTCCATAAGTACTGCAACATAGCTATTGAGCATGCATTTGTGAGCCTTTCTGTATTTTGTGGTTTTTTGTTTATAACCATTGAATTTTGTGGACCATTTGTGAAATTCCTTAATAGAGAGAACTTGTCATTTTCTGTCCTGAGAACAGTAGATATCCTGACCCAGTCATGTCTGAAACAATGGAGAAGACAAAAGACCAAAGGAAAAAAATAGCCATATTGGGAGGTGGGGGTTATCAGTGGACGGAATCATGATACTACTCATTCATATTTCTCCCAAACATGTTTACAAGTTTTGTATACTCTCTTCGCAAGAAAATAATACCCATAATGTATCCAAAAAAGAGCTGAGGAAAATGACCACACCCAGAGAAGATAGATTTCTGTGGACCGTTGCCAAGACGTTGCCAAGGAGGATGCGTTCCACAACCATTATCCAGAAAAATATTGTAAGCATGTGAAGAATTCGTTTATGGAAATTAATTTCGATGTATACACTACGCTGCCATCGGCGAATTCTTCACGAATTTATTATATCTTGCTTGAAAATGATTGTGGCGGGCATCCTCCTTGGCAACGCCTTGGCAACGGCCCAAAGAAGTCTATATTCTCTGGGTGTGGTTATTTTTTTCCGCTCTTTTCTGGAAATATTATGGGTATCATTTCCTTTCTAAAAGTGTACATGAATCTTGTAAACAGGTGGGACAGAAATACGAAGGTGGGAGTATCATGATTTCGTTCACTGGTAACTCCCACCTCCCGATATTGGCATTTGGACCCTTCGGTCTTTTGTTTTCTCCATTGTTTCAGGCATGACCTGGTGAGGATATCTACTGCTCTCAGGAAAGAAAAAGACAAGTTCTCCCTCAAACACGAATGGTCGACAACACTTATTACTTATAAACGAAAAATGACAAAATATAGAAAGGCTTGTAACTCACTAAAGCATACATAATTAAGCTATGTTGCAATACTTATGGTACGGGAGGGTTGATATATATATATATATATATATATGTATATATATATACACATGCGGGGGGATGTCCGAGGTTCGGGAAAGAAAAAAATTAAGCAAAAAATAGTGGGGGAAGAAAAATTACTCTAGATAACTTGCGGAGAACACATTATGTGCTTTTTGGTCATGTTGGTCTAAACTTAAAAGCTATTTCTTATCTTTGAATTTGAAGGAGTTGTAAGAGAGCGACCCTTTGCAATATGATATTCTTCAAAACTCACATAAGATAATGAGAAAGCTTGAAATATCTTTTCCATGACTAGAATTTTCGGGAACTATTTATTATTATCATTATGTCGAGGGGCTGCCTATTTCAAACATTTTTATATACACAGTACTTTTCTTCAGACACCCCTTATTTAATGTCGTGTACAATAAGTGTTTTCGGAAAAGCGCTTAAAAAGCAAAGCCATCTGGAAAACAGTATAAGAGTTCTAGAGGTTCTAAAAATGTACTTTTTGATACCAAAAGTCCTAACATGTTCAAGTTAGTGAATGAAAATATAGCATAGCAAAGTATTAATGAGTTTCATTTCAGATGTAATATGGATTTTGATGTAATTTTATGTTATGAATATATACCTTCTCTCTTATCCTCTATTCTCCTTGATTATCAGACTGTCTCTCCCTATCTCCAGCCCATTGCCACCTTCCCTTTCTCCTCTGTTGCTTCTGTCTATTTTATCTCTCAAGTTGTGAAGGACAGTTAACGGGAGATATGGTATCAATCTTTTTTGAACGCTTTTGTATTTTCGTATTACATATGATATTTGATTATCTTAACACAATTAGTATGCAATGGAAAAGCAATGTTTTGTATTTTTCCAGCCACTGGAATTGGGACAAAAGGTTTATACTATAGCTATTAAGGTAAATTTTTGTCCCTGGCATTTCAGTTGTTGTATTATCTGTGTTTGCTCGATTTTTCTTCCTTCGTATTGTTATGTACTTTCTTTGCCAAATAGAATAACAATACTAAATAATCATCGTTAAGTTTCGATTCCCCATTCCCTTGCCTTTGTCCACATAAGATCCTGTACGAAATTTGCAGTACGCACACACACACCCACACACACCCACACACACACATCTTCACCCATACACATGCCCACTATTTTCCTTTTTTTCCTATTTACTCTTCCACGGGGTTCTCTTATTAATTATCAATTATATAATCATTTTCGCCAAAAAATGATACATGCACTAGTCCATGACTTGTTATATAAATATCAGAATTGAATTATTGCAAAACTGACATCGGCCAGACATCGACATGTAAGATGATGAACCAGACAAATTATATTCTGTACGCTGCCCAATTCTGTAACATACAGTGAAACAAACGAATCAACATTGACACTCAGAAACATTTGGTCAAATGAAACCATTTTTTTCTGGAAGTTATTTTCTTTAAGATAACCTTTCGATCATCAGAAGTTTTAACAGCTGACATAATTTTTTTTTTCCAAACAGTGGTACCTGATTTCTGCGATAAGCTGAAAATAACATGATCACAATAAGCTGACCATTAATATTTTGGGAGAAGCTCGGCTGGACGCAGTCAGATATAGGAACACATTATCACTAGACCATCAATATTCAAATAACGAACAAAGTCACAAAAGGTAAACAGTGAGGTCAACAAGAGGTTACCATAACAATTGTGCTGAAAGCGCGCTTTCGCCCAAGACGTCATTGCTTCACACGTTTTTCTGCCCGAAGGCAACAAATTTTATTCCCTCCCACCCAGCCCAGATTACAATGTATACATTGAATGTCATATGCAAGTAATAGGTATCTTATACAATTTTTGTGGTGGGATATGATGGATATATATGAATACACATGCAATTGCATGGTCACAGGCTGGGCAACATGAAGAAGCCTGCTCATCATTAAGACGAGCCAAGTTGGTTAATGTATCTAGATCAGTCCGAATCGCATAATGGCGGGATTTCTCGTTCGTTATATTGATGACCCATGTTCAGTACATTTATCTGGATTGCTCCAAATCGTGTAATGGCCAGAGTTTGTGTAGGATGGGGCAGTTTGCCTGCCACTGTAGTTACCATCCTGTTGGCAGGTAAACCGTTTGCAGGTCAAGTTACCATTGCCCAGCTTGCTCATCATCCCGATGAGCCGCGCTTGGTATATTTATATAGTTGCCCCAGATGATACCAGTTCACGTAACGGCGGGAGGTTGGGTAGGATGGGGCAGCTTGCCTGTCACTGTAGTTACCATGCCGTTGGCAGGTAAACCATTTGCGGGTCGAGTTATCATCGCCCAGCTCACTTGCCAATCTAGTTACCATCCCGTTGGCTGGTGAAGCGTTTGTGGGGTCAAGTTACCATTGCCCAACTCGCTCATCATTCTGATGAGCCATGCTTGGTTAATTTATCTGGATTGCTCCGAATTGTGTAATGGCCAGAGTTTGTGTAGGATGGGGCAGTTTGCCTGCCACTGTAGTTACCATCCTGTAGGCAGGTAAACCGTTTGCAGGTCAAGTTACTATTGCCCAGCTTGCTCATCATCCCGATGAGCCACGCTTAATATATTTATATAGTTGCCCCAGATGATACCAGTTCACGTAACGGCGGGAGGTTGGGTAGGATGGGGCAGCTTGCCTGCCACTGTAGTTACCATGCCGTCGGCAGGTAAACCACTTGCGGGTCGAGTTATCATCGCCCAGCTCACTTGCCAATCTAGTTACCATTCAGTTGGCTGGTGAAGCGTTTGCGGGGTCAAGTTACCATTGCCCATGTGTGGTACGTTTATCTGGATTTATCTGGATTGCTCCAAATCGTGTAATGGCCAGAGTTTGTGTAGGATGGGGCAGTTTGCCTGCCACTGTAGTTACTATCCTGTAGGCAGGTAAACCGTTTGCAGGTCAAGTTACTATTGTCCAGCTGGCTCATCATCCCGATGCGCCATGCTTAGTATATTTATCTAGTTTGCCCCAGATGATACCAGTTCACGTAACGGCGGGAGGTTGGGTAGGATGGGGCAGCCTGCCTGCCACCGTAGTTACCATCGGTCTGGCAGGTGAACCGATTGCTGGGTCAGGTTACCACCGCCCTGCTCGTTCATTATTTTGACGGGTCATGCTCAGTAGATTGATATAGATTGCTCTAAATCATGTAATGGTGGGAAGTTGGGCCGGATGGGGTAGCTCGCCTGCCCCTCTAGTTACCATCCCATTGGCAGGTAAACCGCTTGCTGGGCCAAGTTATCCTTTCCCAGCTCGCTCATCATCGTGATGAGTCACGCTCAGTAGTTTGATCTAAATTGTGTAGAGTGCTAAAAACGATATGATGCTCCGAATCACGTAATGGTGGGAAGTTAGGTGGAAGGTGTTTTGGGGGCATTAGCATCACAAGAAAGATGCGAATTGCCACTCTAGGTACCATCCTGCTGGCAGGTAAACTGCTTGCTGGGTCGAGTTACCACCGCCCAGCAATCACTCGATAAATATTTATACCAGTCCTTATGCCACTCAAAAGGCATAAAAGTGTTTACTCTGTACTTGTTCGGTAATAAGTAATGGTAACCGAATATTTTTGCATACTTGAAATTAGTCCAGTTACTATGTTGTGAAAACGGTATTAAAACACTAACTTACATGACTGACCGTGTTTTCATGAGTTTGACACAAGACAAAGTGTCGAGTTTGAATACTGCCTTATGTTAAAAGAAGTGTTAAAAACTGCGAGACATATCATTGTTTATTGTCTGAGTGTGCCTTAATATTGTATCCAAATGGCACGGAGTTGGTATCCCTGCATTCTAGCAAATAAGGCAGATTGTTCTGGTATTCTGTATATCTGTTGGTTATACATGTATTATGAATCGTATTCAAATGGCATCACGTTTGTATCGCTGCCTTCGAGCAGAATTAAACAACAAGCAATGGCAATCACGAGTCCACAGAGCTTTCTTTCCAAAAGATGTCTTTTTTCAATAATTTTGATGTAATTAAAAGCGTTTTTATGACATCCATTTAAGCCAAACAATTTAATTTGGTTTGGGAGTTTGACCTTTACAATGGTCTTTAAGACTGAAAAAAACATTTCTCAACATTTGACCGTAAGCATGGATAGTTTTTGTTTTTTTAAATGTGCCTGTCTGTCCCTTCACTGTTATTACAGAATGTACGATGTAAATCAGCAACTGACTGGAATTTCAGTAATGAGAATCTTTCGTGTAGAGCATTCTGCTTAAAATCTTAAATTCCAACCACCTCAAATTCATATCAACAGTCGATTAATCAGAAAATATGAACTCCGTGCTTTATCTTCGAGTTCTAAGCCCTGTTTCCATTTGGTGAGGGTTTTTCATCCTTTCACATGTTTTGAGAAGAAATGGTAAATATGAGAACATTATTTTACGGTAATGCTTCAGGTATAATACAGGTTCCATCAACTTCGCCCCTAATAGCATTGTATAACCCATAATTTTGAAGGAAATTTGTTTGTGTACCCGTGCCAAAAAAAAAAAGAATAACGAAAATAAGCGTAAGTAGTCATAGTGCATATCATAATTCTGATATACTTTTAATATCCATAAATATTTCTCAGTGGAGCAATGTCTTATTGAAAATTCTGGATGTCATTTGACTCATTCCCAAATTTGACCACGTGCTCATATTTATTATTAAAACTCTTACCTCTTGATTTTTCGCAGAGAAATCGGAGTGAATCACCGCAGGAACGGTCATTCCATCCTCCTGCATAAATTTCAGTGCAATATTCGGAACCCCCGCTGTTATTGGGAACGTTAGGAATCCATGCAGTGAACCTTTGCATTGAAATAAATAGAAACCGTCAATATGATACGTTTCTTGACTGGGGCTACGATAACGCTTGATGACAATATACGATGTTGCACTTGTATCAAGGGCGTAGACAGCGGGGGGGGGGGGGGGGGGATGAGGGGTATGCACCCCCCCCCTCCCACCTCACAAGGTGGGGGTGACATGTACAATCATCCTCAGGGAAGGATGTTTGTTTACAATTAAACTGAATTAACACGTTTAGAAATGAAAGGAACAGCAATAATGATAACAACAACAACAACAGTAATAATAATGATAATTAGTAATGTATTACTATTATTATTATAATGCCTACGATAATAATAATATGATCATCATCATCATCATCGTTAATGTGACTGAAATGACGATTACTATCATAACTATATCAATGATTATTTTGATTTATGTAGTTATTTGTAGTACTTTTGGGTTATTTCAGCGCTGCCAGTTTTTCTGAAGTGGTGTAATGACAATTAAAAAAAAAAAGATAAATAGCGTGATGCAAATCTGCGATAATGTGTGTCAGTCCATATTCTATATTCCTTTATCACGGTGCGTATAATATACAACCATCGTAATTTCCATTTGAAAATGCGATTTAAAACCAGAAAAGCACTTATTTTTGGCTCGCTCGCTTCGCTCGCTCATATTTTAGAATTTTTGTTTGAAAATACGATGGAAAACCAGAAAGTGGTTATTTTGGCTCGTTTGCTTCTCTCGCTCATCATTTTATAGAATTTTTGTTTGAAAATACGATGGAAAAGAGTGGTTATTTTTGGCTCGCTCGCTTCGCTCGCTCATCATATTATAGAATTTATATTTGAAAATGTCATTGAAAACCAGAAAAGTATGAATTTTGGCTCGCTCGCTCACAAGATAACAATTAAGATGTGTGTGTGGGGGGGGGGGGGGGGGGGTCTATGCAGGTGAATGAGGGCGTGTATTTATACTTAAGTGTGAGTTCGACAGAAAAAAAAATCGGCAAAAAAAGTCGATCATTCCCCCCCCCCCCCCAAACTCCTTAAAGTGGATTTACGCCGGTGCTGTGCATTCGGGTGTATGTGTGCGGGTGTGTGTTTTGTGCGTGTGCGTCGTTTGCGTTTGTATCTTAAATTGAGCCTCGATTTCTCGTGAACGGCAAATCATCCCCCCAGGTGTCTACGCCACTGACCTGTATACACAATTTGGGAATCTACTCCGAACAAACCATAGCCTTTATGATTTTATAAATTCCTTTTGTGGTAACCGGAGAGTGAAATGCAACAAAATGATAGTGTAATTTATTTTATTTTCTGTCGTTCTTGGATCTTGCCATTATTTCGTTATCTTTACAGCAGAAGGACCTTTGTTAAGATGGCAGTAAATGCAAATATGCGCATGGATAAGTTATTTCACGAATTCGCTTGTGTCCATACATGTGTATTACTATGCCCCGAACTTCCCCCTCTCCAAATTATTGTGTCCTTCTAATCAAACGTTTGCATTTTAACCCGTTGAATACATAAATCAGTTTCCCTTAGACTTATGTATAATACAGGGACCACTCGGTTCCAGTAACCAACGCGTTAAGATATTTTCAAGAAATCGTCATTTTCTGCAATTGCAGTAAGAAGTCTTCATTAAGTTGAATCGGAAGATCTGAATTTCATCAATTGTTTTTTTTTTCATTGATGAAAAAATTGAGGAGACATTCTCTGTGACAACTATTTTTTAAACATGTTCTTCGGTAAATACAAAAGCGCTTCCAAATCGGCAATTTAATTTGTAAACATGCAGCGTCATAATTATTATGAAACCCCACCCCAGCCCCACCCGACAAAATGGTAACATTGCATTTGAAATGTCCAGTGGCGTAGACAGGTTCTTCCACCTGGGGGATGATTTGGCATTTACAAGAAATCGAGGATCAAATTTTTTCCTGGGGTGGGGCAAGATGCGTAAACATTTTCAAAGAAACTAGAAAGCGAGGGAGCGAAGCGAGGGAGCGAAGCGACCGAGCTTGTCATGGGGGCGCTTTTGCATTTTTTACAAAATGAAATTAAAGGATTTGGTGCACACTTTTGGTGAATTTTGTGAAAATTTTCAGTAAAAAAAATGTAATATTTCAAAATATCTTGGGGGGGGGGGGGGGCAACAGCCAGCTGCGAACAGCCATGCACCCAATCCCCCACACACCCAAACACATACACCCGAATGCACAGACATAAGTAGAAGATATACGCACCGTGACAAATATAGAATATGGACTGAAATACATTACTGCATATTCGCATCAGGCTCTTTTTTATTATTATTTTGTTGTTACACCACTTTAGAAAAACTGTGACGGCGCCAAAATTGCCCTAAAGTAATATAAATAACTACATAAATTAGAATAATTATCGATATAGTTATGATAGTAATCGTCTTTTCAGTGACATTAATGATGGTGATGATGATGATGGTAACTATCGTTATCATAAGCATGATAATAATAATGATAATAATAATACTTATTATTATTATTATTATTATTATTATTATTATTATTATTATTCATTATTATTATTATTATTATTATTATTATTATTATTATCATTATTATTGTTATTACTATTATCATTGCAGTTCTTATCATTTATAAAAATGTTAATTCAGTTTAATTGTAAGCAAACATCCTTCCCTGAAACCTGGGGGGATGATTGTGCATGTCATCCCCCCGCTGTCTACGCCCCTGGACATGTCATGTCTGCATTATGTCATAATATTACCCCATGAACTTGGTGTCTTCATTTTTAGGAGAAATGCTTGAAACGGCGAGCAGAACAGTCATGATCTAGCATTATACATGTATATCTTATAAGCCTGTTAGCTGACATAGTTTTAATAGTCTTAACTGCATTAAAGATGCTAATTTCTTTCTTACTTGCCTATGTACATGTTTAATAAAGATTTCAAATAAAAGAATGCAAAGAAATTACCCGGTATTTGATGATCGTGTCCCATCAGCCCATCGGAAATCGCCATCAAAGGTCACACTATCATACCCGAACCAATATTGCACGTTGTATCCATTTCCAAAATGAGATTTAATGGATGACTATATCATGAAAGAGAAATGTAAGAATACATAAATATGATACATATGAAAAATAAAATGATTGTTTTTATTAACGTAATAGTGGTCATTTTTATCAACTTATAGTTTCTAAATCATTACCTGGAGATAGAAGATAATCTCAGCTGATTTTTTGTCATAGTATATTCACTCTCTCTCTCTTTCTCTCTTCCTCTCTTACTAAACACAAAGTTTACATCTCTTACAGGCAAAATTATGTAATGCTTTGAAGTCAAAAGTAGTAACGCTTTATCACCGTTCATTCTCGCAGAAGTTTGTGCTAAGTTGATCTTAGAAAGAACGTCACATCCCTAGCTCAGAAACACATTTAATATAAGGTGATGAAATGAAGATTTTCTTACGTCAATATTTGATGTTTTCAAAAGTGCCAGCGTTCCACCGATCTGTGCACAATACTCTCTGGCGCTGAAGTAGCTCGATGAGAAATCCGGTCTGAAATACTGAACGTTTGGCACGTTTGGAATGGCGGTCCATCTTACATCCAACACTATAACAGGAAAAGGAATCAAAACGATTTTCAGAAAAAAAGAGGCAAGAGCGCGTAAAAAAACATAGTTTCAGCAAGTATATCTATTGAGAAAGCCCTTTTCCGAAACGATTCTGATAAAATTTAAAAGATCATAATATACGACGTTTGAAAATTTTCTCGCCAATATTTCAGTTTATTTAGGCAACGTCAAATGGATAAGAAAAGAAGACTTTCGGTTTTCGTTATAAGGTTCTTTTTGTGCCATTCTTGTGACTCACTTTGATTTCTCATCTTGCATGCTTTGTAACTTATGTTCTTGGTGGAGTTTGTGGAATGAAATAGTGGCAATTTCAATAATAGTGATGAAATGATACTGATAATATTTAACCATTTTATTATTAATACTACTGATAATACTACCACTATGATAAGGATAATAACAACACTAACAATGATGACAATGATAATAATAATAATCATCAGCATGGTGCAGTATCATCATCTGATGGCCACAGCCGAGATAGAATAGACTGTTTTATAGACACCAGTCACCCTTATTCATCGCGTGCACTCAAGGATTACCCATATTTCTGAATTACGATTGTGTGCCTTTATGTCCACAGAGCCGCATGGGCCCTGTCTCCTTCCCGAGAATGGCGGCCCACATGGTCACCCCCCTCCCCCCCCCCCCCTCCCCCCCCCCCCCCCCCCCCCCCGCGGTAGATGACATCTGACTCAACCTGGTCTCTAACCATGCAGCAAGTCCTCTGGCAATGGCCAGTCATTGAGCAACAGTGATTGATATGGGCGGTATCTCACCCTAAAGGGCCTAGGTCTTATATATTTTTGCGTTCTCCCTAGCCTTTTATAATCATGTGGCATCAAGCAAGGTTTTGAAGATGGTGAAGATGTACATTTGCGTTCTTGCTATATCCATTTAAGCTAAAAATACATAGTAAAAAGTTTCAAAGCTAGTATTCACTTGGGCTATAACTATAATATTATATATTTCTAAGGATCTGTCTATAGCATTGCATATTGTTTGTTTATTTTGAATACAGACTTTCATTTCAAATCTGGTATCAATTTGTCAGTCTTTCAGATCAGAATTTTTAAAAGTGTTGAATATCAAAACATCATGAGTGTGGTTCGAAGGGAGGAATATAGCTTTCAGTCAGTACACTCGAATCGGTTTGTGATCATCTGTCCACCTCACTGCTCTTTGGTCCTAGGAATCTATGATCCCTGACAAACACGACAGGGTCTAGGTGCTTTATCGGAGGGCCAGGTTTCACAAACCACTTCACATCGGCCTAATATAGAGACTTTTACAATTTTACAAAGGACCATTACATACCTGCAGACCTCTCACAGATATACGGTTGTTGTTCCGTACAGGACCTATCGTCCCATTTTCCGTGATTATCGTCATTCCCATCAGACCACAAACATACACAGGATTGCCCACTAGAATTAGGTTCATCGGGAGCCCAGAATGATTTACTGAAAATATATGACAAATATTTTCAAACTATTGAAATGGGCAATTCCACGGTTACTCACGTTATATTTGAAGAGTAATTTCACTACATCTTATATTCTTATATTCTCTATACTATATAATCAGATAATCAACTAAAATTGATTTTCGTTACCACAATGCATAGGCTACATATCTGCATATTGGAGTACCTTCATGAAGAATCAAAACCTTACAAATGGAACTTTACTTACTTCCAGATCAATAAATGTGCCAGTTACCAACTTTACAAAATTTGCACACGCATGAATTGTACGGAGGGCTAGTATGAAAGTGTCCTAATTTAGATGAGGCTTTCTTGAAAAAAAAATGCTTTTCAAAGTGCCATGCTAGGGAGACCTTCAGTGGTTGACAGTATAACACTACTGAACCTATCGATTTTGCAGATTTCAGAGGAATAATGGTTGCTCACATTTCATTTTGTATATAAAAGAGTGGCAGCTCGAATTTCATTCAAGCTTGCAGGGCTGAGGTCTTTCTTCGCATTTTCTTATTGAAAAGCAATCAAGGGATCTTTTGAATTTAATTTTGATATAGATCCTATTTTTTAAAAAATATTTTACCTCCACTGCACTGAGATTAGCGATCTAAAAATGCATATTAATTTATAAGCAAGATATCACAGAAATGTGGAAAATACATGTTTTTTTTTCATTTCCAATTTATTTTATTTATTTATTTATTTAGTAAATAATCCATTTTGACAAGTTTCCTAATGTTTGCACAAGTTCATAGATGTTGAAATACCAAATTTAAACTTTAAGGTCCATAGCCATCAACCTGTGGAATCGCCCAAATGAACAAATAAAGGTCCAGTGATTCTTAATCATGTGCATGTCAGTGCTATATCTTCCACAACAATCAGCAATTTGTTATAAGCAAAAATTGATCATTCCAAAAGTTGATAAATTCATTGTTACTAAATGTATATACATTGGGAAGGTTTCTTAAAAACTTTTTCATAATTGGAAAAATGGGAAAATTCATTTGCAGATGAAAAAATGCATTATAAAATTACCATATCTGGGTACCATCTATGAAAGTAAACGTGTCGCCATTTCCGGTTCGACTTAACCCAATCCAGTAACAGTAAGGTGATGAAAGGGCTGGTGATACAATAGTTGTCAGGAAAGTCTGTAGAATAAAATAAGAACAGAGATCATAATCAGCATGATCAGATGATGTTTTGAGGCATGACGAAGTGCAATAAATAAGGTCATGACTAGCATAGAACTATTCTTCCAAAAAAAGAAATAAAAATTGCATACCGCATATATATCCCAGGCCCCTGACTGAGATGTATAGCAAAATCAATACATAATTAATGACCCAAGCAAATAGGACACTTTTTAGACGAGTTAATATTGGCTGGGCGCACGTATATTACTCTTTCACTGGTGAATTTCCCTGCATGAGAATGAGTTTTGTCATGTCCAAAACTGCCACCTATAAAAGAATCAATAATTGAAGGTTCAGATTTGTATCTGAAAGTTGAGCGAGTATGAAGTCGTCGAAATCAATGGCCCGTTTTCGCGGTCTATTGGCTAAGACACTGGCACTCCAAGGACTCTAGATTCCTGGCGGAAACATTTTTTCATTGCAAAATATCTCAAAAAGGAGTTAGAGGACAGCTCTGGATAACTTTGATTTAAGCTACACTACAATTATTCTATTTCTTCTTCTTCTTCTTCTAGATGAGTACAGTCTACCATCTGGTGTATTCTCGTACTTGTTTGGCTGGCTGGTGCAGTGTATGTACAGAGCCACATAAAATGACTACATGATAACTATGTGCAGCTAAAAACAACGGTAACCCCTTTTACCGGAGCTGGATTTCCTGTACCTCCTGCCTAAAGGAGATGGCAGAGGTACAGTTCACAAGATCTCCAGGAAGCGAGTTCCAAAGTCTTATAGAGTCCGGGAAAAATGACTTCTGGTAGACTAGAGTCCTTGCGAAGGGGATTTTCCTTTGGCAAAAAAAAAATAAAAATGTAATTTTCAGGTTCCGATTGAAACGCTTCGTCCTCGCTTGTTAAAAAAAAAATGAATGCCCCGTCAGTGTTACTTATGGTCCGTGTTTGCTCGTTCCCTCCCTTTGAAAGCAACCCCCTCCCATCACAGGACTGACAAAATTTGTACCCCCCCCCTTTCGCGGGCTCTTCGCATGCTTTTCCTAACTAGGAGACCTTCCTAGATCCGGAACACTGCTCAATATACCCCCTCCTTCAGGTGAACTCTCATTCCAATCCCCTATCTCAGGACAGACGCCCCCCCCCCCCTCCCCCATCTCAAGTAAGCTGTCATTACAGTACCCTAGGAGAGATATTTTTATGTTCAAAATGGGATCTCAGAACTCGATGCAGTCATAAGAAACCAAATAAAAATGATATGTTTTTAATAGCAGTCTCAACTTTTGTTACTCTCCATGTAAAACGGGGTGAACGAAACGTGACAGTATGTAACAGGCCGTAACAAAACTTGGAGGCAGTCCGAAGTAAGAGGAGTGAGACAGGAAGCATGAGTATACCTCGGCAGCTCACGTCCTTTCAAGTTTTGTCACGTTCTACCTCGTCATGCGGCGGGCGTTTTGTCCCGTTTTGCTACATTTTTTTCATGGTTCTCACGGCAAGCTATGGTATACGGTAGCCGTTTTGTCGCCTTCATTCAAGGCGCATCCTAAGCTTGTGTGACGCTTTGAGTTTACAGGCCCGGTGCGATGCGGCGCATTGCACTCTACTGCGATCTGATACGGCGAGCGCGGTCTGGAAGGGAGTGGAAAAGCCGGGCCACCGGGGCCAGGCAAGGGAACTTCATGCAACATGATAAACAACTACTTTCGAAAAATGAACTGAAGGCAACTTCAGCAACACTGCCATCTTTAGGAATGTGCAGGGTTTACAAGCGAACAGAAAATCTTCATCTTGTTGATTCATGATGTTGTCTCGTCGAAGACTCAGGATACAGTGATTGCTTGGGAGGCCTTCTTTTCATACCGTGAACACAAACTTGCTCCAAAGCTACCCGGCGTCCACATTTCATTCACAGAAAGCCTTAACAGACTGCGAAGAACGTGTCAGACCGTGATCAGAAAGTGACAGGCCGGGAGTGTACGTACTGGCATCCGTGGTAGACCGAGCTAAACCGTAGTGCGCCTTAGAGTCTCTGGGACTTAGCAGCCCCTTTTCCACCACGGCCCGGATACCGTGACAGCCGTGATAAAGCTTAGCAGGACCTAACAAAACTTGACTACGGAGAAAGAAAACTGCCAAAACACCACGGCGCACTATGTTTCGGGCAAACGGCGCTGCCGTGGCCGCCGAGAACTAATGTAAACCTGGTACTTGCACATGATGGTCGTATGGCAAGCCCTTTTAACATTTATTCCTATTTCTTGACATTTTTTTTTCTAGAAAGACAATACTTGATATCAAAAATTGTCTCTTGTTAACTCTGATTTTTTTGCAGTGAACAAATATGAATTCTTGATATCAAAAATTCAGTTCTTGATATCAAGAATTCAGCTTCTAGTAACTCGGGTAAAATTGCATATCGCATCGATGCTTTAACTTACGTTAAGTTGCTCTGATAGTATAATTGCCAACCTCCCACCGTCGTTCATACACTCAGTTTTAGCAGCATCAAAATTCAGTCCTTGTCCCATAATGCGATAAAAAGATGGTCCGACCTGGTGCCAAGAGCAGCGGGGATCTGTGAAATAAAATATCAAGAATTTACATTGTTTCTAAATAAACCTTTTTTTGATTGGATGTATCTCTATTAAACGTGTCTTTGGAGTCACACGTCTGATGGCCGCACGATGAGGAAACAAATTACAACAAAAGCAAACTAAAAAGACAAACACACGGGAAATCAGATTTCTATATACTAAAGTCATCACCATTTTCATATTAGACTAATGACCAACAAGACCACCAACCCAGGAGGATGACTATTCCGGTCTGTTGTGCCTTTATCTATATGAAAGTTCACATCCACTGCATATTCATTGATTTTTTGTTGTTGTTGCTGTTTGTTTGTTTTTTGTTTGTTTTTAAACAAAATGTGAATTTGATAACTCTTTGCATTACAATGGAGCCAATTTAGACTTCTTTCCCTTAATTAGCAAAAAGGGCCCACTATCAACAGAAAATTAAACAAAAAAGAGATGATGGCTGCGAATGTCCTCTTTCCAAGTATGGGTCAAATCCGAAACATTCATTTAACAAAAAATTGCATTCCAAGTTATACAATGATGCACAATTCCTTATGATTTTAGAGCACGTTATGTATACAAAATTGTTCTGATGGCCGGCCGCCCCGTCATTCAGGGGCAGAAAATGAGATGTCTCCATAAATAAATCTGTGATTATGTTTTACTTTACTTGTGTTTGAAATTTGGTGTTTTTGATTATAAAATAGATGTAAACTGAGTGCTTTCTGTTTTTCTTTTATCTTTATTAACAGCCCACAATTTTATCAAAATGGACCCTTAAACTAAGTGGGAGGGGGGTTCATTATTTCAGTGCTTAAACATCCACATCTAAATTTTGGGACAGTGTCTTAATCTATATGTGTGCCGACTTCGGCTCTTTTATTCCACGACAGATGTAATTAGGGGCTATTTTCGATTTTTCGAATATCCCCCATTTTATCAAATTGAGCCCCTTAATCATATTTATAAAATATTAATCTCTGAAGCATCAGAATATGGAATATTGATGCTACACAGTGTGTGTCAATAAAAACATTACACTTTTGAAAACATTATAAACATTATATTTCCAAATATTTCGAAGAGTTTTTTCATGTTAAGAAATGCCCAGTGGACTCATCTATCAAGTGCCACTCACAAAACAAATTTTGATTCAAGCTTGGCCGAACACTGACTGTTTTGTTCAGAGTGTGAAAAATGACTTTCGCCAAATTGAAAGAAGAGGGACAATTAAACGAGCAGTCTAACAAGTACTCCAATTCAAAGAAAATTGCTCTTTGCCACAGAGTAGCCCGACTGCCCCGACAGGTTGACTGACTGATCGAATGTTTGGGCATTTTATTTGTCAATGATTTGATCAATCAATGATTGATTGGGTGTTGACTGAATGATTACCTTATTGATTGACTGGTTGACTGACTGGTTAACTGAATGGTTGAATGACTGACTGTATGATGCATTGATTTTGAAATATCATTTTTATAATGTTTTCAAAAGTGTAACGTTTTTATTGATACACTCTGTAGTACCTAAAAATCACTCGTCACATTTCATTTGGGCTATGTTCATAGAAAACAATGCCCCCATTGCGACAACTCTTGTAACATGTCCCCATCCCCGGCCCCCTAGGGCAGAATCTGAGATGTCTCCACATCTAAATCTTGTTATGACGTATCAACCTACCTGTGAGCTGAATCTTATGGTGCTTTTTAGATGTAAACTGGGGGCTATTTTTGACTTTTGAAAAATAGCCCCTTTTATCAAATTGAGCCCCTAAATTATGTTTTCAGAAATATTCATGCGCTGAAACATTCGAATATGGATTACTGATGTCATGTTACCTCAAATGAACTATTTACAGTAGATTTTTACTGTGTATAAAGAAAAAGTGCCCATATGTGACCATTTTTAAAGGTGCCCCCAACATGGGCAGAATTTGAGATGCTTTCTCCTCTGACTTTTTTAATATTAAGTATATCTACATTTGTGCCAAATTTGGTTCCATTAACCCAAAATGCACAATTGGTCGGATATACCGCCCCACTAATTAGCCTTCATGGAAGCGACTTTTTTTTAACTTGCAGACTATTAAAAGACAGCTAGTCCTAATTGGGAGCTCTCTTATAGTAAGTGATTTAAAAGTCCATGAAAGTACTCTGATATGTCTATTACCATTTAACTTTACTGATTTTTATTTCAAAAATAAACCATAGCATTACAGAAGTCTTGAATTTTCATAACAAATGTAAAAAACAAAGAATTTTCTTAAAAGTATCATAATGTGATATGCGCTATACAAGAACGGCATATTATTATCATTGTCTGTTGCCATCTCTAGAATGCTTTGAATATTTTAAAATGAATTTGTCGGCCATATTCACGACTGATTTTTAACGTTTTCATGAATGATAGCACGTTTCGGGATTTTGGGTGGTTATTATTCTGCTGATACATATATAAACCAAATCTTCAGTGTATTATCTAGGCATTGACCTTTACAATAATTTTCAAATGGTTTATTTTATAGAGAACACAGTTTAGAAAAGCCCTTTGATTGGAAAGAAACATTTTTCCTCACTTAATAGACAACCAGTGTTTCCACTGTCACCATGGCAATCCAGAAAATTTAACGAAGGCTTATAGCAAATCAACCACCGAATGATTATTTTAGTGTCTGCATAATGGCGGACGTGGCAAACTCTCGTCTTAAACAAAGATGTTGATGATCTGAACAACTAATGAAAGGGATCATGTCTTAAAATTCCTTTATCAAATTGTTTTCATAATTATGGAATTCGTGAAGGAACCCTTAAATTTTAATCTGCACCATGATTAGAAAAATGAGAGCGTGAAATTCAATACAAACCTAGATTTCCATAAAAGCCTAATTATGAAAAAGACCTACCTCACGTTGTATTCAAATTTTGCTATATTTTCTGGTAATTTTTTTCGTTTGACCAGTAATTTGACCCCTACCTGTCTTTTCAATATTCCCACTCACATGACTCAGTAGAAGCGAGTTAAAGCGGAGGTGTTCTGGTCTAGTGGATACGTCACCGGACTGTGATTCTCGTGGTTCGAATTCGAGTCCTACCGGGGCACTTATGTCCTTTGGTAAGATTTTGCCACTCTCCATCCAGGTGTTAAATTGGTAGGATGCGAAAGTCACTGTGCTTTGCTTAGCACTGTGAGAATCTGCTAAAGATGCCTGGCTGGAATTCCCCCCAGGGAGTGGAAAGTTTTATACACACATAGGCCTATGCGGGCTAGCCTGAATCCGGTGACCGGGATAGTAATATTTTTGAAAAGCGCTTTGAGACAGCCGAGATGGACAAAGCGCTAAATATGGTCCAGAATATTTTATTTCTTAAGCCCTTGTTGCCTTTTTAAGCCGCTTCCTCATCGTGAATTTTCATTATATAGAGCAATAGAGTCGTAATACTTTTAAAGAACTACTTGTCCAAAGACTTTACACTGGTCAATAAAATGTTGTAGTAGAAAATTTCAAACGTGGAAACATCACCACTGTCTGGGAAAAATGGGATTCCTTTGTGTGTGGGTGTGTGTGTATTATGTTGTGTTGAAGTTTTGCAGGAATATTAGTTCAAAAGGTGCTCCAATATCTCCGCCCCCCCCCCCCCCCCCGCATTTTGTTTGATAGTCACAACTGACCGCTTCAATAAAAATGGTCATGTATTACCTTTAAGTCGTTGGCAAATGTGAGCACGCATACGATAACAATTCCCTTTTTCCCACCGTCCTTCAAGAGCAGTGCTAAGACGTATACATCGTCCAGGTGAAGGTGGTAGATAATCATAGTTTTCGTACCTTTCAGAGAAAAAGTTAGTAATCATTGTATTAGTGAATTTCGCGCAAATTATGTAGAGATGAAAGGTATAAAACATATAAATAGACTTTTAAAAGAGTTTAAAGGAAAATTATTTCATAGACGCATTTCAAAAAAGTACAAGAACCAAATATATAGAAGAAGAACGACCTATGATATGAATCTAGAAGATGATTTTTGTTCTTGTTGATGGTTGACATGTTAAACTTCTGGGGATTTAGTTAGCTAATGGCTCAAGCACTGGACTGTCACAGCTGACTCTTGGCACTCGTAATGCATGAGTATATGTATACCGTGTACGATTAACCTAAAAAATGGCGCAGTCGAGGTTTTTCATCAATAGATGAGTTTTCCGCAGATTTACTCATCGACTCGGCAACAATACCCTTACAAGTCGGTTATCATTGCAGCAAATAAAAGACACTCATTCTATCACCTGACAACTCCAACTCACATCTTTTCAGTGCCGTAACTCCAAGTATTATGTTGGTGAAAGTGAATGATCTTAGTATGTTGATTTCAATTTTCACATCGCCTCATTGATGCATAGTTAAGGTTGATTCCTCAAAGATAAATCTGTTTTTTGTTTCATGATTATATCAATTACCCCGATAGGCTGTCGTTGATCCAGGTATATTCACCATCTCCATCCATGTCATTAATGCCGATCCAGTAGTCCTCGAAATCTTTCCGTGTGAATGTGTTTAAAAAAGCCTGTTAAAAGCATAAAAAGAAGGCATCCACAGTGTTCACGGCGTATGATAAAAGCAACTACATGCATCTACTTGTTATACTATCTGAATTATTCCTATTTTTAACATTTTCTAATGTAATTGATAATCATTCTCAATGATGCTGTTTTAGATATTGTATTGTATTCACAATAAATACTGCTTTCCTCTTTCCTTCTGTTTTCTATCAACAATTTTAGTGAGAATTGAGTATGCTTGAGTAATAGCAAAGTACTAATAGTTTGGAAACAGGAACCGCTTCCAGTAAAAGGGATAACGGAGGCACATACGTTTTGCTCGTTAGATGTGATGACTGCGAGATCTCCCCCTTGCGATTGGCAATACACCCTAGCATCATTGTAAGTTCTTCCAGGAGAGCTCACGAGCAGATACTGGTTATCACCGAAATCCAGCCAGTCAGGCGTGTTGCATATCTGAGCACTTACTGGGTGTTGAAAATAAAAGGAAATGAATTACTTACATAAATAAACAGATTAAACGAAAAATTAATCCGAACTTCTGCTTTGCTGGATACCATTTTTATATTGCATAGATAATCCGTGATATACATGTACATTAGGTGTATATTCATATTAAGAATACATATTAAGAATTCCCAACACGGGAATACATATTAAGAATTCCCGTGTTGGAGTATAAGAAGTAACATGAAGAGAAAGTAAGCCATTTATAATTACAACTGCATTGCTGTATTTACAAAATTTTCTGCCCGCCTCTGGTTTTCGTCAGTGTATAATGACCAATGGATATATCATGTGGATATACGTCTATACAGAATCGTTGAAGATTTGCTAAGACCTTGTCTAACAGTGCAGGTTTTCCAGATAACCATGAATATACCGGAAAACACTGGCCCAAAAGACCTTGTCAGGGAACACCAAATACATTTGCGTGGTTTCTTGAAGGTAAATCCGAAGCTTCCTTTATACCGTACACAAAATGTTCGGATCTCAGAATCATCCTGATTCGTAAAGTGAATTCCCGGATCTATACGTGATTTTTAAAATAAAGTTTCTACATTAATGCTGGTTCATTTCATCTGTTTACATAATTTGATTTGGAAATCTGTTTAAAGATGAAAGAAGCGACCCCGTTGCCCTTGAAAGATCTATGCAATAAGGGAATAGTGCTTCTCTCCTTCAGATTCAGATTGAGAGCCACAGATTTTATTTCATTTTCGTTTTTCGACATATCAATTTATCAATCATGATTCAGATAATATAACAAAAGAATACAAATATTGATTAATGTGCTAACAATACAAATAAAACAAACAATTACAGAAAAGGGGCTGAGTACAAATGAAAATGAAAACAGAGACCAGCAAAGAAGGAGAGCTTTTAAAATAAACCACTGGTCCCTATTTCCAAGATAGCTAGTTACAATGCGAAATGACACATGGATGTTTCTTATCTGTTAAGGCATAGATTTGAAATAAACCATAAGAACATTTATGGTCAAGGAGTCGAATTCATATTCTTGGAAGGGTCCACTTTTATAACAAGAAAAGGCCCTGCTTTTAAACACCACTGTATGCCAGGGGCTATAGACAAAACGATTAACCAACAGTGACATGATGTGTGCACTGTAAAAAAATATTGGGTAAAATTTTATCCAGCACGAGGGTAACTATAATTATGTCCAATCAACATTGGGCAATATTTTTACCCGATACGGGAAGCATATTGTCCAGGTAGGGTATTAATAAGCAGTAATTATTTTAGAATGGGCAAAATTACCGTCAAATTGGATAAAAAAGTAATGCCAAAGAAATGCCCTAAGTCGGTTGGACACAAAATTACCTTCATGGCACATTTTTACCCAGTATTATTTAGAGTGTGTAATGTTTGCAGAAAGAAATATTCTGAATTCTTATAACTTGAGAATGACTTTATATATATATATATATATATATATATATATATATATATATATATATATGTGTGTGTGTGTGTGTGTGTGTGTGTACTGAAAGAAATGAAAATGGGAGAATAATAATTGCGTAGCTCCCTCGATGTTCCCTCAGAGCTGCCATCCATTTTGAATCAAGGGTTGAAAAAATTCCTCCGCCGGGAATCGAACCCGGGTCACTGGCTTAGAACGCCAATGCCTTAACCAATAGACCACAGAGGAGGGCCAGCAGTTAGGCGTGACCGAATCCAATTGACCGACAGACAGATTTTCAACCCTTTTGATCCTTTATTTTGGTGCAGATGAGATTTGCATTTGTCAAATTTCTTTCAATATATATATATATATATATATATATATATATATATAGCGAGAGAGGTTTGGATGTATGTACCAGCCGGTTGTACCATTTTATATGTATATACGTGAGACAATAAAGGTAAGGTACAAGATGACGCAGGTCTGGACCACAAGATTAAGCTTTCGGCTCTAGGCCTTCATCAGATTTATTTGCTATGTAAATCAAAACAGAATGAAACAAAATAAATAAAACAAAGTAAATAAAACAAATTAAAGCAAATTATAATGATGCGCAACTTGACAGGCAACAAAACGGAATCAAGATGATTATAAATAAAGCAACATGATCATGATTAACGCAAGAAAAATAAAAATTTAAATCAATCGGAATAACAAAGTGGTATGATTCAACGAAATAAGGAAAATAAAACTTAACATGAAGTACGCAATTACCTGACTCAAGGGTCGTAACAAAGGTAGAGTGCGTGTAGTTGTAAGAGAATGTTCTGTGAAATGAGTAGGTGAGTATGTTTATAATGTATAGAGGGCGCGTAGTATAAAAATCCGTTGGACCGGAACATCTGGGCAAGGTGAATGATACAGAGATAGTAGTGAGAACGGAACCACTAGCGGGTCACAGCACTTGATGTGTATACTATTTGGAAAGAGAAAGAGAAAGAGAGAGAGAGAGAGAGAGAGGGGGGGGGGGAAGGAGAGAGAGCGAAGTAAGGATAGAGAGGGGAAAAGGCAGGTGAGAAAGAAAACACATAACAATTTACGCAATGGTACAGAAAATATACGTCTGCCCTGGTACATATACACATACAATTATGCACAAAAATAAGATAATCCTTATACATATGGAATCATATGGCAGCAAAACATACATGTATGTGTGCTTATACATTGACATGGGAGAGAGAGAGAGAGAGAGAGGGAGAGAGAGAGAGAGAGGGAGAGGGAGAGAGAGAAAGAGAGAGATGGGGGAGAGAGAGAGGGCGGGAAAGGGAGGGGGAGAAAAGGTGTGTACACGAGGGTAAACAAGCGCATATATTATGCATCTGAAAAAAAAAAACAAAAAAAAAACAAAAAAACCCCCCACAAACTTGGACATTATATTGTACATGAAGTACATGTATACGAAAACATAATACACATAATACGTGGACGTACATACTTTCACATGATTATATCTATGTGTAAAAAGCATCACTTATCCACAAGTGCTTTCGTGTTAAACCAAGTGTGCCTACCTCCGGAAGACTTGGTGGGGGGAGGTAGACAAAAAGGGGGTTAGAGAATGTAGGGAGTGATTAGAAGGGAGGGGTGGAGGTGGGGGGGGGGGGGGGGGTGAAGTTGACCTCAGGCATTTATTCATCTACATTGATGCCATTGGGTGTAAGTGTTTTCAATTTGATAATCCAGAAAGATTCCCTCTTGAGTATGACTGATGGATCTCTATTTCGGATTAGTTCTATACCTGTGACCTTCATGTCATCAATAGTGTGGTTGTTCTCGTTGAAGTGAGCGGTGATGGGAATATCTTTGCGTCTGTTGGTGTTGTATTTTTTGATGTCCGACCTGGTATTGTTCATTCGGGTATAGAGTGTGGTGGTGGTTTTACCAACGTATTGTTTCTTGCATCTTACGCATGTGATTAGGTATACTACGTAACTGGATTTGCAGTGGATATGTTGGTTGATGGGAAACCTTTGTCCGGTAACTGTGCTTGAAAAATGATCGGTTTCGTCGATTAAAGGACAAATGCAACATTTCCGTGCATCGCATTTGGTCGAGCCTATCTGTTGGGGGCGGCCAGGGGCGGGGCCAGGGGTTGGTATGTCAGGGATCCGAGATGTTACAAGTAGGTCTCTCAAGGATCTGCAGCGACGAAATGATAGGAGGGGTGGGTCTTGAAAAAGTTTTTTTCATTTCTTTGTCTTGGTGAAGGATTGGGAGATGTTTGTGAACAACTCTTGACAGCTTTCTTAGGTTGGGGTGATACGTAAGGACAAATGGGGTTCGTGATGTCTTACTCTTCTTTTTGTACGTGAGCAGTTCTGAGCGGGGTACTTGTTTGCCCTTACCTACAGCTCTCTCGATAAGGTCCTTGTCATATTGACGGTTTGTCAGATGTGTCTTTAGTTGTGAGAGAGCTGAGTTTGAGTTTTCTTCTTCGGAACAGATTCGTCGGATGCGGAGTGTTTGACTATAAGGGATTCCGGAGAAGGTGTGGGGTGGGGGTGACATGACTGTGGGATAAGATATGCGTGGCTATCTGTGTGTTTAGTGTAGAGGGAGGTGTGAAGTTCATGGTCCTTCACGTAAAGTAGAGTGTCTAGGAACGGGACTTGCTGTGGGGATGACTCGAAAGTAAATTTAATGGTGGGGTGAAAGGAATTGGCATGGTCAATGAAATCTTGTAGGGATTCTTGATTACCAGCCCATAGAAAATTGACGTCATCTATATATCTACGCCAGGACTGGCGTAGTGGTTTTACGGGGGAGGTCTCAAGTAGTCTGCTTTCTAGATCGGTCATGAAAATATTAGCATATGAAGGAGCTACAGGGGTACCCATGGATACCCCTGTAGGATAGAGACGATTATGTAGCAGAAGGATTAAGACAACTGAATACAGAAACATACGAAGTAAAAACAGTCGACCCCACCAGTGACCAGGTTAAGCTGATTAAATCAGCTATCCTTGATACCGACCTTCAAGCAGACATCAAAAAGAAACTAATCCTCCCCAAACCTTCTTGTCCCCAAATGTACTTTCTACCCAAGATTCACAAATTAGGAAATCCAGGTCGCCCTATAGTATCTGGCTGCAGCTGCCCCACCGTCCAAATTTCTAAACTTCTTGACACCATACTACGCCCTCTTGTGGCCAAAAGTAAATCTTACATCCAAGATACCACTGATTTCCTCCTCCACGTCACAAAAATCAAAACGATGGTCCCCTACCAGACAACACCATCTTAGTCTCCTCTGATGTGTCATCATTGTACACCAACATACCCCACAACGAAGGCCTTGTCGCTTGCTCCAAAGCTCTTGATACCCGTTTCAAACATAACCCTCCCACACATCAACTAATTCGTCTACTGGAACTTGTCCTTAAGCTCAATAGCTTCCAGTTCAATGACCGCTTCTACTTGCAAGTTGAAGGAACGGCCATGGGTACCCCTGTAGCTCCTTCATATGCTAATATTTTCATGACCGATCTAGAAAGCAGACTACTTGAGACCTCCCCCGTAAAACCACTACGCCAGTCCTGGCGTAGATATATAGATGACGTCAATTTTCTATGGGCTGGTAATCAAGAATCCCTACAAGATTTCATTGACCATGCCAATTCCTTTCACCCCACCATTAAATTTACTTTCGAGTCATCCCCACAGCAAGTCCCGTTCCTAGACACTCTACTTTACGTGAAGGACCATGAACTTCACACCTCCCTCTACACTAAACCCACAGATAGCCACGCATATCTTATCCCACAGTCATGTCACCCACCCCACACCTTCTCCGGAATCCCTTATAGTCAAACACTCCGCATCCGACGAATCTGTTCCGAAGAAGAAAACTCAAACTCAGCTCTCTCACAACTAAAGACACATCTGACAAACCGTCAATATGACAAGGACCTTATCGAGAGAGCTGTAGGTAAGGGCAAACTAGTACCCCGCTCAGAACTGCTCACGTACAAAAAGAAGAGTAAGACATCACGAACCCCATTTGTCCTTACGTATCACCCCAACCTAAGAAAGCTGTCAAAAGTTGTTCACAAACATCTCCCAATCCTTCACCAAGACAAAGAAATGAAAAAACTTTTTCAAGACCCACCCCTCCTATCATTTCGTCGCTGCAGATCCTTGAGAGACCTACTTGTAACATCTCGGATCCCTGACATACCAACCCCTGGCCCCGCCCCTGGCCGCCCCAACAGATAGGCTCGACCAAATGCGATGCACGGAAATGTTGCATTTGTCCTTTAATCGACGAAACCGATCATTTTTCAAGCACAGTTACCGGACAAAGGTTTCCCATCAACCAACATATCCACTGCAAATCCAGTTACGTAGTATACCTAATCACATGCGTAAGATGCAAGAAACAATACGTTGGTAAAACCACCACCACACTCTATACCCGAATGAACAATACCAGGTCGGACATCAAAAAATACAACACCAACAGACGTAAAGATATTCCCATCACCGCTCACTTCAACGAGAACAACCACACTATTGATGACATGAAGGTCACAGGTATAGAACTAATCCGAAATAAAGATCCATCAGTCATACTCAAGAGGGAATCTTTCTGGATTATCAAATTGAAAACACTTACACCCAATGGCATCAATGTCGATGAATAAATGCCTGAGGTCAACTTCACCCCCCCCCCACCTCCACCCCTCCCTTCTAATCACTCCCTACATTCTCTAACCCCCTTTTTGTCTACCTCCCCCCACCAAGTCTTCCGGAGGTAGGCACACTTGGTTTAACACGAAAGCACTTGTGGATAAGTGATGCTTTTTACACATAGATATAATCATGTGAAAGTATGTACGTCCACGTATTATGTGTATTATGTTTTCGTATACATGTACTTCATGTACAATATAATGTCCAATTTTGTGGGTTTTTTTTGTTTTTTTTTTTGTTTTTTTTCAGATGCATAATATATTTATGTGCACACAGGTGCATATGCGCTTGTTTACCCTCGTGTACACACCTTTTCTCCCCCTCCCTTTCCCGCCCTCTCTCTCTCCCCCATCTCTCTCTTTCTCTCTCTCTCCCTCTCCCTCTCTCTCTCTCTCTCTCCCCCCTCTCTCTCTCTCTCTCCCATGTCAATGTATAAGCACACATACATGTATGTTTTGCTGCCATATGATTCCATATGTATAAGGATTATCTTATTTTTGTGCATAATTGTATGTGTATATGTACCAGGGCAGACGTATATTTTCTGTACCATTGCGTAAATTGTTATGTGTTTTCTTTCTCACCTGCCTTTTCCCCTCTCTCTCCTTACTTCGCTCTCTCTCCTTCCCCCCCCCCCCTCTCTCTCTCTCTCTTTCTCTTTCTCTTTCCAAATAGTATACACATCAAGTGCTGTGACCCGCTAGTGGTTCCGTTCTCACTACTATCTCTGTATCATTCACCTTGCCCAGATGTTCCGGTCCAACGGATTTTTATACTACGCGCCCTCTATACATTATAAACATACTCACCTACTCATTTCACAGAACATTCTCTTACAACTACACGCACTCTACCTTTGTTACGACCCTTGAGTCAGGTAATTGCGTACTTCATGTTAAGTTTTATTTTCCTTATTTCGTTGAATCATACCACTTTGTTATTCCGATTGATTTAAATTTTTATTTTTCTTGCGTTAATCATGATCATGTTGCTTTATTTATAATCATCTTGATTCCGTTTTGTTGCCTGTCAAGTTGCTCATCATTATAATTTGCTATAATTTGTTTTATTTACTTTGTTTTATTTATTTTGTTTCATTCTGTTTTGATTTACATAGCAAATAAATCTGCTGAAGGCCTAGAGCCGAAAGCTTAATCATGTGGTCCAGACCTGCGTCATCTTGTACCTTACCTTTATTGTCTCACGTATATATATATATATATATATATATATATATATATATATATATATATAAACAGCCGCCGCGTGTCCCAAATAAAATGTCCTTCTTAAAGAAAATAAAATGATTAACAGAATCAAGATTTATACTAAATATTTATATTTATACTACATATTTGGAAAGCCCCTTTAATTTTGTAGTTGCTGTGAAAATTTCAAAGGTCTCCCTTCATTGGTTAAGAAGACACATGTTGTTCTGTAACTGTACAGCAGTGCATTTCAACCCATTCCAAGTTTGATTAAAGCAATGCACACTACACGCACTCATACCTTATTCAATGCTTCACTTTCATTTCAATAAGTTCTGTGTTGGTTTTTTTTTTCTTATTGATTACTACAGTCAAGTTCATTTCATTTTATAAACGAAAATTCTTCAAAGTTCAGTTCCACTGCATGGTCATGCTTACTTTCACAGTGCATGTTAGAAGATAAGATAAGATTTATTAACTCTATCGACCCCCTCTCGGGGTATGAGAGTAAAATGAAATAACATATTTACAATAATTTTATACACATATAATATATGGATACATGCATGTAGTACATAAACATCATACATCTTTTCAAAATTAGCCTTTCTGGCTGCTTGACATGTTCTATTCATGTTTTGGCTTTCATAATCCAGCTGGTAGCATTCTCAATTTCCAATGATTTCAGAGGTTCTAAACCTGCTCATCTCAACGGCTACCTGTCCAGATTTCTACCTGATTCCGTTGACATATTCTCTGTTTCGTGACATTAATCATGTTAATGATGAAAGTCTATAAGCAGCTCAAACGGCCACTGTTGATTTCTGTTACCCCAAACTAAAAAATACAAGAAACTGTGAATGGAAAAGCACTAACAGTTGATTTACGGTAAGACTTTCGAGGCAGTGCAGACTTTTTTTACACTGCAAACTTGGAATGGGATGAAAGGCATTGCTGTTACATAACAGATTGTGTATCAAAAATAAATGAAGCGAAACCGATGAAAATTTCTTAGAAGATACAATAGTAATAGGGCTTTCTAACTCTGAACACTGAGAGTATAATAATACTTTTGAAATTAATCTAGGTGTTTAATAGAGGGACATCTTTATTGGGACACACTCTATATTAACAATAACTGACTGCATGCACATTTTTATTAGTGGTTATTCTTTTACTTTAATATTTTTGACTCGTCACAACAAAATCAGACAGAAGTCGCGCGAAGAGAAGTCGAGAAAATTGGCAAAATAATAAAAACCTTCTAAATTTTTCAAATTTGTTTCCTTTATTTTCTTGATCTTCCATGTTTCAAGTATGCTCTGTAATAAAAATCTAGCGAAAACAATAAAGGGAAAGGGTCGAAAAAGCATGTTTTTTCTGCGAGTGTTTTCTTCGTTCAGTCAGATCTTTTTTGGACACACGAGCGAGATCCAAAGATCAAATTTGGCTCCGTGCTAAGCTCCGCCCCCTAGCGACACACGCCTTCGCTTATTGGCCATTCATAGTCACGTGATCTCGGCAAAGAATGACGCAATGTTGTGTGGTTTTTTGAAAAGCGAAAACCACGCGAACAGGAAGATGGGAAAGAAAAAAAGGAAAACCTGAGCTAAGCGGGTTGGTATTACTATTATTTTGACGGAGATAGCAAAGATGTGTCTCGTCGTGTGTTGTTACTTTTTAAAACAGGAAACTTTTATAGAATTTTTGAAAAGTGACGAAAAATAAAGGTAATTTTTTTTTCTCTGAAATGGGGTAAATGATTAGACGGAAAGAAGTACAACTCGCATACATGCCCTCCTTCTAAACTCGTCTTTATGAGAGTTGAGGAAATGGACAAACCTGGATTATTACATGTGATCCGTTTTATTTAAATTTGAATTTTAAGGGGGAGATAGAAAGAGAGAAAGATAGAGGGGGAAAAAAGAAAGAGAAATTACCAAAGGAGGGGGAGGGGCGGTCTATGTAAAATAATGTCCATGATAATCGTTGCGTGATTTTAGACCGAAGTCAAACTAATAAGACAAAGTTGTGGTTTGGTGGAGGGGAAGTTAACGGAATAGATTGAAGAAAAAAAAGCTTGTCGAAATTACTTCGGTATTTTGGTTTTGACATGGTTGGTAAGGGTTCTCTTGAACATTTGCAAAACCCCCGGAAAGTGTAAAATAAAATGGATGACAGTATTGAACAAGGAATCCGTAGGCATGATGGACAAGGGTGTGTGTGGGTTGGGATGGGGCCTGGCCGGGACGCGCATATTTTTTTTACACAAGAGTTCTGCCATACTCGCGATAAAATTCAAGAAAACCGGTGGTGAATGAGTCTCACTCGTCAGCGCACGCGTACGCGTCAGCACATGTAGCAAAATATAAATGTGCGCGCTGTGTGCACGATATTCGAATACCTACTGTAAGGCAAGGGTTTGGGGATTATGTACAGTGCGATAATATAAGAAAATATGAAAATATTGTAGATGGAAGGGAAAACAAAGAAATACAAAAGGAAAAGATTGGAGGGAAACAAGGATGAGAAAGAGGAGATAGACTGAAGGAAAAATAAAGATAAGGTAAAAACAGGTGAGAGATTGAAGAGACAAGAAATACGTAAGGTATAAGAGCAGGGGAAAGTTGAAGGACAAACAGCGCATGGGAGGGATATTGAAAGGAAAAAGAAACCAGGAAAAGAACAAGTATAGGGAGACGTTTGAGGGGAAAACAAAGAAATATAAAATTATAAGAAGAGGTGATAGAAGAGAAAAAAAAAGAAATATTAGAAGATAACAGGAACAGGCCTACCACTGATAAAGGAATAAATAAACACAAACCTATTACAGAGGAAAGAGACAAGAGTGAAATAAACAAAATAGAGAACGAAGAAAATCACGGAAACTGTACAGTGCCAATGCCATCAATATTATTTTATTTCATCAGCATGCATATCAACTCTTAACTCGGTAACTATTAACTATGTAACGTTCATAGAGTCTACAATAAATAGTCTAAGCAAATCCCGGAAGAAAATCATGTCAACTAGCCCCCTTCTTCATGTTGAGCACGTCTTGATTGTTATGTTGGGGCCTGGGGAAACCATTAACTTCAGGTTAACACACATACCTACAACTGTGGTGGAATTGTTTGATCACATTCATCACACGCCATGATTGATAGGTCTTACCAAGGAGCTCTGTTTGAAGCTCCTTGGTCTTACTCTTAGATCTCCATGTTAGCCGACTTCATATAGATCTAGTATCTAGGCATATAGAGCAGCCGACGCGACGTATATGTAGTGCGCAGTGAGTGGGTGAGCGTTATTTTCATGCATATCGCATGCATGCACACTCTGCACTTATACGTTAGCTAGGCAGTCAGCAAGCATAGCAGGCTCAGCACAGCTCGCTCAGCAATCTAAATTTGCCGCGGCGGCGCGAGTTAGACTCATTCACCACCGGTTTTCTTGAATTTATCGCGAGTATGGCAGAACTCCTGTGTAAAAAAAAAAAATATGCGCGGCCGGGACGCGTGGATAAAAGAATGAAACACTCAAAAGGAAGGAAAGAGGTTTTCAAAAGGCTTGAGTGTTTTACGATGTATACAAACTATCAATACGCGGGCAAAGAAAGACAACCAAAAGGACCTACCTCTCCTCTACCTCTTCCGGGCTTTAGAAAGACAGAACAAAGTTATAGTTTTCTGCGATTCGAATCAAAGCCGTACCTTACGTCCACAAACGGGCAGCGAATTAATAGTAAGGTTGGGGTTGGGATATGGATAATAGATATTGAGTGACCGCTAAAAGAAAGTAAGGAAAAAGGTTTTCAAAAGGCGATTGACTTTATGGATTAAATTTTATTGAAAATTGAAATGAAGATGGGTATAGTGAAAATAACCATTATTCTGTTCATGATCATGCTCTTTTCACTTCGATTCAGTGTCTAAAAACCCAGATAACACGTTCAAGAAAAAAAGATCGATTTAAAATGCTACAAAGTGGGCTGTCAGTGAACACGAGTAATTTGCTTTAGAAGAGAGAAAAAATTAAAACTAAAAACAATAATTCCATCAAAGGTTGCAATTTCCCAAACCGCCTGCGACTTTTATCGCTGTTTTTGGAAGGTAACGTAAAGAAAGAAAGGGAACTGGGACAGCAAGAAGGAGAACATAGACTTGTATAGCCATGCCATTTTTTTTTTTTGTCATGGTTAATATTAAAGAAAGCCATTTTCAAAAGTGGAGAAAAGAAGTGATCTTTTCTTGCCAAATTCGGGTAAATAAACGTTGTGAAGATAAATTTCCGTGGAATAATACTCACACTCGTTTTCGTCATTACCACTTGTAACAGATAGCTTGAAGGAACGATGGAGTTTTAAGAGAGATAGAGAGAGAGAAAGGAAGAGAAAAGAAAAAGGAGAATTTGATTTAAAAGAAAAGTATTTTTCTTGAAAGAGGTTAATAACGCATGTTACTAAGAGTGTAGAAAATGGACGACCCTTGATTGTAAATCCAGTATGCAAATGTAGAATTTAACATGATACCAAAATGTAATAAAAGAACGAGAGAGAGGGGGGGGGGGAGATTATAGAAGGAGTGAAAGAGAAAGAAAAAGGGAAAGAAAAGGGGAAAAGGAAAGAAAGAAGAAACAGAGAGACAGGGATCTATTTGAATTCATGTTCATGATAATTGGTGCATTATTAATTAGACCAAAGTCAAAATAATAAGTCTTGGTTGTGATTTGACGGAGTGGGAGTTAACGGAATATACAAAAGAAAAAAAGAAGCTTGTTCGAACGACATCGGTGTCTGGCATGATGGGTAATAAAGGGATATCTCTCTAGAGCATCTGTAAAACCCTTGGAAGGTGTAAAATAAATAAATGACAGTATTGAACAAGGAATCCAAGGGCAAGGGTGTGAGTGTGGGTCGAGATGGGGCCGGGCTTGGAGGAAGATGGTGTGACACAAGAAAGGAAGGAAAGAAGTTTTCAAAAGGCTTGAGCAGTGTTGAGTGTTTCATGACTTTCAAAAGCTAAAAAAGAGGACAAAGAAAGAAAGCGGACCCTTCCGGGTTTTTGAAAGCCGGAACAAAGGTTTAGCTTTCAGTATTCTGATCAAAGCGTTGCCTTTAACTGGCAACGAATTCTATGGCAAGGGCGGGGGTGGCGATCGATAGGGCCAGGCCGGGAATGATGAGGAATAATAGATCTAGAGTGACGCTTAAAGAAAGTATGGAAAATAAGTTTTCAAAAGGTAGTGGACCGTGGATTAAGTTTATTGAAATCAAACTTAAGAAGGGTATAGTGAAGATAACCATTATTCTGTCCATGATCATTCTCTTTTACAAACTTGTATAGCCATGCCACTTTTTGTTTAAATGGTTATTGATTATCATCCACTTTAAAAAGTGGAGAAAAAAGTGTAATGATAATTTTGTTGAATTAAGGGGGCACTCTTGCCAAACTGGGGGAAATAAACGTCGAATAATACTCGAACTCGTTTTCGTTATTTCACTTGTTGGCTTGAAGAAAACGATAGAGTTAATAGAGAGTAAGAGAGAGGGGGTCGAAAAGAAAGTAGAAAAGAAGGAGAAGAAGAAAAGGAGAAGAAGAAGAAGCGTGTTCAAGCGACATAGGTGTTTGGGTGTATGGGCGTTGTGGAGGAGATTGGTGGGGGTAATACGTTAATGGCGCTGGCGGTTGAAAAATGGCGCCGTCAATTTTTATCTTCATTTCGCTTTCAAAATGATAACAGGTCGACTGAAATTACGGTGGCAAGATAACGAAATCTCTGTCAAAACGAACAAACAAATAAACAAAACAAAAAAACCGATGTGCTGTAGAACCAGGGCCAAAAACAAGAACTCAGTAATCATCTGGTCGGGGTTTGTCAGTGCTAATCCTAATTCTTTAAAACATCAAATACTCAGTGTAGCTTATTCTAAATCGGGCAGAGAAGAAAAGAGGACTAAAGATTAAAGAAAGTGGAGAGGAAGAATAGGAAGAAAGGGGAAAACTGTGTTGAGAAGTCTTTGGTTGTGTTTTGATGAAAAAGAATTGTACCTTAACCGAAGGAAAATTATAGCCATACTCTTACAAAAGTCGGGTAAATGTAAAGAATTATCAGTTCATCTTGAAGGTGCAAAGTGATGAAAGAAAAAATGATAGACTCTTATAATAATCATCGAATTGATGTGTGATGTCAAACCGTGAAGGTAAAGAGAAAAAAGGAAGAACTGTCAGGTCATGATGACTGACCACGGCAAATTAAGAAGAAAAAAAAAAAGAGGACTGAGGAAACAAGTATTTGATAAAAAAGAAGTCACGCAATACAACTTTTATGTATATCATGTCTTTCAGTATTGATTCTTTTCAATTCATCGCGGTGCTTTATCCTTTTTTATCCAGATTGCACTCTGTTATGTCTATGTTGAGAAAACAAAGCGCGGATTCTGGAAGAGAGAAAGCCCCACGCAATGATTGCCCTGAAAGACCCGCAACGCACAATAGCAGAGTAATAAGGCTGCGAGTCTCGGCGGGAAGCTTTTCGGAGCCGTAAAACAACTTGTCTTTTAATACAACTTTTACGTATATCATATCATTCAGTATTGATTCTTTTCAATTCATCGCGGTGCTTTATCCTTTTTTATCCAGATTGCACTCTATCATGCCTATGTTGAGAAAACAAAGCGCGGATTCTGGAAGAGAGAATGCCCCACGCAATGATTGCCCTGAAAGACCCGCAACGCACATTTAGCAGAGTAATACGGCTGCGAGTCTCGGCGGGAAGCTTTTCGGAGTCAACTTGTCCTTATCCCATGAAAAACATTATAATTCATAACCGAAACGATTAAAGACTTATGTTTTTAGTGAGTAGAAATACTAAAGAATCAGGAAAATCTGTTTTTATTCCATTTCATCAACTGTTGCTAAGGCCTTTTCTAGAATGAATTTGACATTAACCGTTGGAAAATGTCTCTTGAAGACAAAACGGAAGTCAACTTTAAAAGCGTTTTTCTAGAAGAAATACTTTTCCTGAGCCCCCGCCTTCTCGGGGTTTAACGGCAGTTATCTTAAAAGAATACTCTACCCTTTGCTTGAGTTATATATCAAATTAAAGTTTGAGAAATGGGGAATCATAATCTCTGAAAATATGACATTTGAAAAAATGCGACTTCTGTCTGATTTTGACGTGACGGGTCACATTCATCCCTTCCCTAGGGGTCTTTCTGTACAACGTGACATCCAAACGCATATCATAGTACATCATAGATATCATTATAGGTAAACATTGGTTATCATACATTCAAATGTGGTCCCATGGCGACATAAATATTCGATGAAAGCAGATACAATCACACTCATACGCACACACATGCCTAGTTTGACAAATGGTGTACACATTGTGATCCTGTGGTTTTACCCCAAAGTAAAAGTACTTTGTTACTGAAATTTCACCTTCCTACCTTGTACTGCAACTAGATGCAGAAGCACTATCACTACCCATCGTGACGTCACTGAAGGTGACCTCAGGAAGTCAAATTTGTTGTATGAATCCCTCATGGTTCCTGATAGCAGTGATGACAGTGCCTGAAAATGACTAAAATACATGCTCTACAACAGTTACTCCGTTCGAGTATTTGTACTAATTCCGTGTAGCTTAATAAAACGAATTATGAGTAGCTTACGGCAGGTTGTCGAATTCCCCTGCGAGTATATTCCTATAGCTTGTCACTTGTGCATGTGCATTCTCTGAGAAATACGTTATGTGCGTCTCTTGACAAGCTTTTAGATATACTTCCTCAAACCAACAACACATGTAAGAAATGACTTCATAATAATCGAGCGATCTGTTGGTGCTCGTTCACGTGACTCCAGTCTTTTGAAATGGTTGTCTCTGCCAACAAATATGTATTTGTTTCGTTTTCTGCATTACGCCTATGCACAAAGCCATTTAATATACAGTCACTTTGTACTCACGAATATTATGAGTAATGCGGTTTCATGGGGAAGCAAACCTCATTAAAAATATGTAACAAAAGTTTCACACTGTGTTTATAGTTTTGCATATATATTACAGTGAATAAATCATGGCGATTGTTGAAGTGAAATGTAATGAATCGACATTTCCAAAGCACGACGAATCCCGGAAAATATAAGAAAATGTGACACTGAACTTGTTTCGGCACCACACATAAGACTTTGTAAAACCCCGTTTGATTAATGAAATTACGAGCACTATTACTTTGTCTTTTCCACACTAAGTATTACATGTTAGCAGTCGCGGTTGAGGTTTGAGATTCGGTTAGATAGTTTTTATATAACCTGTCCATGCAACTTTTGTCTTTAGCTTCCCAGAACAACAACAAAAAAAAAATCAAAGGAACAAAAACCACCACCAACAAAAATCCTTCCAACTGCCAGTCCGCCTCTGCTGTTTAGTATAAAAAACCTGAGTTTTGAAACTTTCCTCCTTGTATACGCAATCATAGAAAAACGAATTTGTGATAATGACCTAATTGTATTTCAGGAAATAATTAGCTCTGGAGTAGTTCCTCATAATATTGATGTAAATCAGATTGACTATGAAAAGTAATGCACTTTTATCAAGGTCAGTCAGTGCTTAAAAAGAATGATTGAGTTTAAAGAGGAAATGTTGCTGATCATTTTATAATTTTGTTTGTATAGAATTGTAATTTCCATTTTGAGTTATGTATTGAGTTTGGAAGGCCTCGAAAAGAAGGCTGAGTTATGTAAGTGGTGAAAAATGTAGTTTGCGAAATAGATTTTCTGTTTCATTGATATGCAATCGTGAGAGGAATATCAAAGTATAGATATCCTCTAAAAAGGACTGCTCTTTAAGGGTTCATATTTATTATATTCGATGAATAAAGTGACTAGGTTGTAATTTGGGGTCAAACTTTCATGCCCCTGGTAAGCTTAGTCCAGCATACACACTGCTTTGTGAATGCCTGTGAGTTTTATATTAATAAGTGACTCTTTCTAGCTTGTTAGGCGGAAAACACTGTACACGAATGTTAAGTAACACGTCATAAACCATTCCTATTTTTGTTTGTTGAATTTGTTTATGATTTTGTTTATATTATAATATTCTTTTTAGAAATCAATTTTACTATGTAATTGCACGTCCGGTATACCGTGTGTACTGTGCTCTATATCTTTAAGAAAAATTCCCATTCAAATTATGAGTAAGATTTTCTTATAGAATGAATAACATAAAAAAATGTTTATAAGGAAATACCAGAATAGATTTTAAGAGAAAATAAAAGGAGCTAGATTAAAGTAAAATGTTTTTCATCGGAACGCCCTGTCCAGTGGAATATTGAATTATAAAGAGTTCAGTGTCCTCTATTTCCAAGTGTGTACATGGTGTATCAGGACCTCTATGGCAAAAGAATTAAACTTGGCTCATTCGTGAACCGATGAGACCTAGTCAATACAACCTGTCACCAAAATGCGATGTATTTTAGATGCTCATTGTATGACTCATGGCCCATTATAAAATGGAGTTTGCTGCATTAAAACTATGGGAATGGTAGAATTCAATTGTCTGTTGGTTACAAATTTGAGTGAAATTGTGTGAGATAAAGTGTGGTATAGAGCAACTCTTCCTGACTATTTTAATGCCATTACTTTATTGATATTATGTTACTCATAATCATCAAATAAAAAGGGGCAGGACTGACGGGGTTAAAACCGCCTTGACCCAACTAGTACATTTTGCTTTAAAAATTTGAGAAACGAGAAAAGAAAAGAGAACTAAAGAAAAATATAATAAGATTTAATAAAACAGTATACAAAATAATCAATTGACCCACAACTGTAAACTGGTGAATGTATTCAAAATCCTTTATCTAAAAAAAAACACACATTCTTTCATTCCTTGCTTTTGAATGTTAACAGCATGATGTATTACCGTGAAACAATGCCACAGAAATGGAAATATAATACTTTTTCAAGTCTGGCAATGCTTTGTTGACATATGCACAAATCATTTTGACCCACTTCCTTCTTTAGTCCCACGTTGTTTAATCACTGTTTAAAGCTATATCACAAAAAATTATTTGAAAGACACTCACAATTTGTTAGCGATGGACAGAACGCTGTTTCATTTTAATTGACTCTCAGAGGGGCAGCGCTACAGGGGGGCAGGGGGCGAAGGCCTCCCTATTATTTTTCAAGTGATTAAAAAGGAGAAAAAAAGAGGAGGAAGAAGAGGGAAAGGGTGGGAAAAGAGAGGCCAGGGCTTGCATCTGTAACGTCAAGAATTCACCTATGTGTCATCTTGCCCCCCCCCCCCCCAATCAAAATACCCTGGTAGCGCCCCTGGACTCCCACATTAGAAGCACATCATGAAATGCCTTTATGTTGTATTTGTGAGGGACAATGGAAATGCTTCTCATGTGCATTTCAAAATAATAATGATAAGACCGAAAGGAGATAGGACAAATTAGATCAAGTAAACGTAGATAGAGGATATGGTTATGATTATTACCGTAGAGTTCCTTATTCTAATTAAGAAAGCTTTAGATTACTGCAGTTTTAAAGCATTTCGTAGCCATTCGGGGGGGGGGGGGGCTTCTTTCCTTGTTCTTTTTGTTGTTTTGTTTGGCTTTTTACAGCTCTTTTTTTTTATAATCTATCATCTTTCACACCGACTGATATTCATATTTAGAATGATGAAAATAATAAAAGAGCGAACATCGATTTGGAGAGGTGCGCTCGTCTGAACAAAACAAAAACAAAAACAAAACATACATCCTAAAGCCACTCCGCCCAAACCCCTACAGGTAGTCCGCCCCTTACACTCTCAGAAGAGCTGGTTGAAAATCATTAGCTTGGTTAAAATAGGAACCGACTAACTGTTGCTTAAGAAAACATTCCCATCTGTTTGACATAGTATACAATTTTGTTTCAACCAACAGTTGGTCGGTTCATATTTTAACCAACCTAATGATTTTTTTTTTTTCTGAGGGTGTTTTTTCTGCACAAAAATAAACTCTGCAGAAAGATAATCTGCGTGTTGTGCTTTCATATCATAGCCATTCTGCTCAATCATTCGGCAGATTTACGTCACACGAGAGTTACACGAAGTAGATCGAGAGACCCTCATGAGTCGAAGACAAAGCCTCGGGTGATAATAGCGAAATTCATGTCGTATAGAGTGCGACGTGCAGTCCTCTCAAAACGCAGTGAACTGAAAGGAGAGAAGATGGGTATCGATGAGGATTTGACGAGGGTCAATGCAGACCTTTTGAAAAAGACAAAAGTAAATACGAAAATCATATCTGCCTGGTCATCGGATGGCAGAATAATAGCCCTACTTCCAGCAAGTGGAGGAAAAACTGTCAAACGTTTGATCAGGGCTGAAAGTGATTTAGACTTTATATGAATGTATAACATCTCGATGCATCCCTGGATTAAACAGGTCTGACATTACTGATGAAGATCTAAATAAATGCAGGATTAATTACATGTTTATCATTTTCATGGACCTGATGTGTTGCTTCGTTATCTACAACTTAATCTCAAAGTATTAACTTTATGTCTTTATTTTTCTTTTCATACTGAATAGTGTTTTTCCCCCAACCATCGTTTTGTTTTGGTTTTTTTTTTCTTTCTCGTTCTTCCTGTTTACTTTTATGTAGTTTTTAACTAATGGTGAAACAATTCCTTGCGTCAGTTGTCTTAGAGGGCGCTGCACAGCGGCGACCGGCTCACATTTCTTGTCTCTCCTGAGTTTTTTTGCGGAAAATTCGTCTGTTTTCAATTAAGTTCTTCAGAATAATTTGTCTGTCTAAGGAAATATGTTTGTAAAAGTGTTCTACGTGTTTTGGATATATTCAGTAGCACTGACACTGGTTCTGTTGCCAACAAGTGAATGTTATGAGGACCACGCCCATATTGTATCGTATGAACGTGACTTTCTATATAGACTCGCTACTGCGGCTCCTTCCCGACTCAAGCCGTCTGACCTACCGGAGTGGGTCCCTTTAAGAGACAGTCAATATGACAACCACTCTACATCATCCCGGCCTCGCAAGAGAGGTAAGAAAGGTGGCATCAGGCAGCGAGTACGACTTCGCAAAAATAAACCCCCTCTTTCCACCATAACACTTGCTAACGTTCGATCTATCGGAAATAAGATAGACGAGATTCGTGCTTTGACCAGATTTAATGGGGAGTTTAGATGTTCTAGCATTTTATGCTTCACATAAACATGGCTTGACTCATCAATACCAAATGAACTAATCGATGTTGATGGTTTCCAATTGATTAGGCTTGATAGATCTAAAAGAGAGACAAAGAAGTCCAAAGGAGGTGGAGTTTGCTTTTATATGAACAAGAGATGGTGCACAAATTATACAATCAGATCTCAAATATGTCAGGAAAATATCGAGCTACTTCGCGTTTCTTTTCGGCCGTTTTACCTGCCCCGGGAATTCGGGCAGGTTCACGTCATTCTCGTCTACATTCCACCAAATGCAGATACCGACGCCGCAACAAGTTCTATTGTTGAAACCGTAGCATCCATGGAAACAGCGTCCCCTGATGCGCCCATAACCATCCTTGGTGATTTCAACCAATGCCGTATCGAGGATGCGTTGCCCAACTACCAGCAAACAATAGACTGTGCTACTCGTGGTAAAAACGTGCTGGACCAATGTTATTCTTCTGTCCGAGACTCGTACAAATCAGTCGCACGTCCAAGTATAGGGAAATCCGATCATCTAACCATTCATTTACTGCCGAAATACAAACAGATAATTAAACGAGGGAAGGTACAGGTTAAAAAAGTAAAAGTTTGGGACGAGACTGCAGTCGAGAATCTTCAAACGTGTTTTGATTTAACGGACTGGGACATGTTGATTTCAAGTGCTGTTAACCTAGATGAAGCGGTGGAAATTGTAAATGCTTACATAATATTTTGCCAAGATCTACATGTTTGTAATAAAACTGTCAAAATATTTCCAAATCAAAAACCCTGGGTTAGGAAACAATTAAAAGTTCTGCTGAAGAAAAAGAGAACTGCCTTTTTAAGAAACGAAGAGAATGAAATGAAAATATTGGGAAAAGAAATTAAGATAGAAATAGAAGAAGCGAAAAGGGTGTACAAAAAAAAGCTTGAAAATGCATTCCGCTCAAATAATACTAGAAATGCATGGAAATGTATGCAGACAATGACAGGGTGCAAAAAGAAACAAAATATTATCCCAGTTTTTGTAGGAGGTAACTTGAATCACACTGGAAACGAGTTGAACAGATTCTATGCCCGTTTTGATAATGAAAATTTTGATGATGAGATAGCTAGACAGTGTACAGAGTTAAGAAATATAGACTCTCCCCCAATTCGTTGTGAGCTTATGGATGTTGTAAAATATTTTAAGACAACCAACCCTAGAAAGCAATGGGACCCGATGACATATGTGGGAAATTGTTAAAGGTTTGTGCTTGGCAACTAGCAATGCCATTTTGCTCTCTTTTTCAGGAATCCCTTGATCAAAACTATGTGCCTAATTGCTGGAAGTCTGCTGTTGTTATTCCAGCAGCTAAGTCACCTCAAGCTTCCCAACCAAATGATTTCAGACCAATAGCCCTAACTTCACTGGTTATGAAAATTTTTGAAAGGGTTGTAATGCAATACTTATTCCCTAGTGTTCTAAAGGATATTGATGTTATGCAATTTGCATACCAACCAAAGAAATGTGTAAATGATGCCATACTTTCACTTATGCACTTTGTCTTACAACACGTTGATAAAGTTAGTTGCTATGCACGGATATCTTTCATAGATTTTTCGTCCGCCTTTAATACCATGCAAAACCACATGTTAATTCATAAGTTGAAAAAAAATGAACGTTAAATCATCTTTAAATTGTGGATACAGAATTTCTTGCCAAATCGTACACAAATGGTTAAAGTACAAAATGACTTTTCGGATACGATTATAGTAAATACCGGATCGCCTCAGGGATGTGTGCTTTCGGCACCTTTGTTTATTCTTTATACGAATGACTGTATAGCTACAAAAGATGACGTTAAGATTGTGAAATATGCCGATGATACCGCGATAGTAGGTCTCATAAGTAAGGATGAGGTCAATTACCGATATGAAGTGATCAAGTTTGAAGAGTGGTGCAAACAGAATTTTCTTCAGCTCAATACCTCCAAAACAAAAGAAATGGTTTTTGATTTCAGGACTTCCACACGTTCAGATTTATTGCCTATCATCATGAAAGAAGAAATCATAGAAACTGTCGAGTCATACAAGTATTTAGGTACCGTAATTGACAATAAGTTGCCATGGGCTGATCAGTGTAAGTCCGTTCTCTCAAAGGCTCAACAAAGAATGTATTTCTTGAGAAAACTTAAATCATTTCATGTAGATAGGACTATTCTTAATTTGTTCTACAAATCCGTTATAGAAAGTGTTATGTTATTCAGTTGTGTTGTCTGGTTCGAGGGTTGTAGGAAGAAGGACTTTAGCAAACTTCAGAGAATCACCAAACAAGCAGGCAAGATCACAGGTGAAAATCAAAATTTGAAAGAAACATGCGAATCCAAAATAATTCTACAAGTCAAACAAATCATGAAAAACGAAAATCATCCTTTCTTTCCTTGCTACGTTTTTTATGCGTTCCGGTAAGCGACTCTGGTCAATGAAGTGTCGCACTCAACGTTTTCTGAATTCCTTCGTTCCTTTTTCCATCCGCATGTACAATCAACATACCACCTGAATTTCACGTTTTCTTTATCTCTGTACTATTAACATTATTTCTGCCATCGTTCCAGGCCATCCCGTTCACTCAAACACTCAAATGTAATGACCCACACACAATGTTTATAATGTTTTATAGTAACAACATTCTGGAGAATTTCTATCATGTTTATGTCATTATGTTGTGCATGAGAGTTTTTTTTTTGTCTGTAAATGTGAGCAAAATGAATTTCGAAAGACAATAAATTGAAATTGAATTGAATTGAATAACTTCAGAATTGTCCAAGCCACGGGTCGGGTCGTGGCTTCAGACAATTACTAAAGTTATCGCATGCGCTAATTTGAACCAACGCAGAACGTTATTTGTATACTAAAGCACACTAGCTATTTTCAAGTTCCACTGGCGCAGTGGTGAAGAAGAAAGCTAATTATTACGATTGGAAATGCATCTTTTATCCACAGACGTACCTTAAATATATATTTGATAGAGTTAAGCACTGTGCATGGTGTTTGTGAAGCTTAACCAATCCCATTTCACTGCCAATTCCGTAAAGTCATTCTTTAATGAGCACGGAGTACAGAATCATGAAAGTGAGAAGGAAGTTTAGGGCCATGGCCCTGGCTCCCTTCATGTAGGAATTTAATTTCGTACTGGCAACCGCTTGCTCAAGACTATCTAAAGTGTCTCTAAAAAAATCATAGCATAGTTCACACATCAAGGGACGAAATGTGAGAATTAAAACTGTGCTAAAGGATATGCAAGACTTGGACTTTGCACTTCTGTGCCTTCCATACTGTTGGTAGAGGGAACAACACTTGTGTTTGACTCGCTGAGCATGGGATACAAAGGGTCTGATTCATTTGAATGACCGGCAAACAATAGAGATATATTTGCTCCTTCTACCAATAGTATGAAGGGCACAGCTGGGCAAAGCACCCTTGCAGTATCCTTTTGCAGAGTTTTATGGGGGCTTTTAATTCATAGATTTTGTTCCTGAATGTGTGAAATATGGGATGAAATTTTAGAGATATCTTCAGGTAGTCTTGAACAGGCTTTTTTTGGTCAATACGAAAATAAATTCCTACATGAATGGAGCCAAGGCCATGGCCCTAAACTTTCTTCTTATTTTAGCGACTTCCTTCTACGGGTGTGCTAATTCAAGCATGAAGTTACACGATTGGCAGTTGAATGGAATTACATTATGTACAGTATTCAACTCCATCAAACATAATATTGTATGTCTGTGGATATGTCTTCCAGACTTGTGTGTTCAGTCAAGCATGAAAACATTAATGAAAGGGATGAAATTGTCAATCTGCATGCATCCAGCAAAAACTTCAAGGAAAATCATAATTCACTGTGTCAACGCACAGAGCAATTATATATATTTTCTTATAGCGGATTTTTTTATGTGGTCATTATTCGTCTTTATTCCGTGCTCACTCAACCGTGCAGTATTGAATACCATGTCAAAATGTCATTAACACCTTCAAGCATGTTTTTTTAAAGTAATCTATATCGAAATTCTACTGAGAATCCTGCAAAATACAAGTGTTTTTTTCCCTGTGTGTCTGCTCAGTCAACCGTG
>JAPZVO010000256.1:0-54544 GCA_029962745.1 Echinometra lucunter
GGTTCTTGGATCGGAACAATTCCCATCTGAGGGATGGCAGGGCTGTTATAGGCCTAACTGATGAGCAGTAAATACGACATATGAAATACTCCAGTGCCTTCACCTGTGTTTGAAGCTCTCCATTGCTCAGTTCAGTTGGAAAGGAACCCTCACCGTGTACTTTGAAACATATAGATGATACAATAGCAGGATCATCATCATCATCAGAGGTGCTGTGGTCCAGTGAATAAATTGTCTCCAGGCTTTGAACCACAACGTGCAGGGTTGGAATCCCTGCCGCTGCACTAATGTCCTTTGGCAAGACACTATTCTCCATTTGCCACTCTCGACCCAGGTGTAAATGGGTATCGGCAGGAAGGAATTCCTTAAAAGCTGCGAGCACTGAAATCAGTGTCTTGGCTTAGCCAGGGTAATATTGGAGTGCCTTGAGCACCTTATCAGGTGGATATGTGTGCTATATGGTCCATGTCTTCTTAATGAAGATATCCCAACAAACTTTCCTCCAGTCAGTGTAAAGAAAAATCGCCAATTCCAGGGATGCCTTGACTTTTTGCTGTCCAATGACTTGCACCCACATCTATTTCCTATTTCTATGTACCCTTGCCTGTAGAAAATTGTAGGGAAGCTTGCAGGCACTGCATTGTTTCCACAAGATGCTAGATGAATTGAGAGAAGGAGGACATCACTGTCAAGTGACCAGACAGTAATTTCTCTCAAGCCCCCACTAACAGCAGAGGCAAGGACTTCATTAGGAATGAGGATATCAGCGTCTTCATGTACACGTGTGCGCCTCCTCAAAATCATGCTCCTTGAAGAAGATATCATACGCAAGCACTGCCACTAGCTTGAAAGCACTTCTCTGTTCTGTGAGATTACGAGCGAAAAAAATACTTGGTGAGGTCTTATAGAGATGATAAATAACCCTCCCAGTTGCCTGAACTAGTGTAGAAGATTTCCACCTGGTTAAGACACTGGGTCAGGAAATGGGCAAACTTGCCAACATCTTCAAGTGATTTGACATTGCCGGAGTACCAGAATTGGATTTATTCAAAGATCTGCACCTTCACTGGGTTCCATTCCTGAAGTTTTTCTTTGAGTGTATTGCACTGGATGAGAACTGGACCTTTTAAAAGATCCGTTCGTAGGGCATCAAAACGCACCATCATGATTGCAAGAGTTGCAGTGATGTGGAATTCAGGGTCACGCTTTACTGTCAAATATTTTGTTTTAAGAGGTGTATGCACCGCATGCGATTGATAGGACAACTGTCAAGACTGCTACCATTGATGGTTTGCAAAGAGCTGTAAGGCAGCGAAATGGAGAGCTCCAGTTCTTCGGTCCAACTGGTGTTTCCTCTGGCTCTGACTGAGCATCTTCAACGCTTGGTAGTAAAGCTCAAGATGTAATGTTATAAATGTCTTTCTGTGAGGGCCAGCATACGACAGTCACAGATATTTCTCGGGTTAACCGAAGAACAGTATGGAGGTTCCCCTATTCAGTTCGTGAGGTCGTGAATAATGGGGTAACCACCATTGTGTTTGTAGGCATGCCAACATTTGAGGACTGAGACAGCAATAAGGACCTGGTTGCTGCCCATGTTGACAAAATATCATTCTTTGCTATTTATCTGATTATTTCATCTTCTACAGATTAAGCCAGAGTCTGTTTCCTCCCTGTCCTAAGAAGACCTCACAAGATCTCACAATCATCTGTCACTGAAAAACTGACTGCAGAGGGCTAGAATTGACTTTTGAAGGATCATACAATATGTTCTTTCTTTACATTTTGCATGATCCTGACCCTGTCATGAATATCTATTTCATCCTCTTTAATTGATACTGTAAATACTGAACATTAGTAAATGTTAACTAGACCCTTAACTCATTTTGAAAATTAGCTTCCATATTCAATATATATTTATCAACTGAGGCAATCAAGAAGAAATGGAAATAAAATAAAGATCTTTTTTGGCTACCTGCAGTTTGACTGTACACCAATGTTTGATGTGTGTTTGTGGGGGGGGGGGGGGGTGGGGGGGGGTGGGTGTGGGTTCATTTATACTGTTTATCTGTTTATCTGTTTGATTGTCTGACTTCGTCTTTGTAAATGTGCTGGTAAATATATAATTTTAATAACAGTGATCACATATATTTCACTTGAGAACAGCGGGCCAAACAATGACAAAATTTGGCAAAATCTAAAACAATATTCTTATATTTCTCAATGATTTGTTTCATTTCTGTTTCATTTCTATCGACCATAGGATGTAAGTACAGCTTCGTTCATAAGATGTTATCAGTTATTTTTAAAATCAGAACATTGTTCTCTGATATCAACAAATAAAGATAGACCTGGAAATCAGTCAGCTAGCTTAAATCTTTAATGCTGAATTTGATATATTCTTTCTGTCTTAAATTGATACATCCGATAAAGTCAATTACTATGCATCATTAAAGTTGGATGAGCACTGCGTAATTAATGTATTTAAAAACTAAAAGTATCCAAAGGTCTCATTACTGCACAAAATAGATTTTCCTGCATGCCTCATATGGATTCATTTGTCTAGATTTAGATTTCAGTGCTGTTTTCCCGGTAATAAAAGTTTGGAAAAGTTTTTGAATTAATTTCTTAACAATAATCGCACAATTATCTGGTTAATTTGTCAAAGAAAAGGAACATAAAATTTCCTAAGTATGTCTTTAACAAAGTTCAAGGCAGGTTTTGGGGTAAGATTGAACTTGCAATGCTTTAGTCTTAATCTAAAACAATATTCTTATATTTCTCAATGATTTGTTTCATTTCTGTTTCATTTCTATCGACCATAGGATGTAAGTACAGCTTCGTTCATGAGATGTTATCAGTTATTTTTAAAAGCAGAACATTGTTCTCTGATATCAACAAATAAAGATAGACTGGAAATCAGTCAGCTAGCTTAAATCTTTAATGCTGAATTTCATATATATTCTTTCTGTGTTAAATTGATACATCCGATAAAGTCAATTACTATGCATCATTAAAGTTGGATGAGCACTGCGTAATTAATGTATTCAAAAACTAGAAGTATCCAAACGTCTCATTACTGCACAAAATAGATTTTCCTGCATGCCTCATATGGATTCATTTGTCTAGATTTAGATTTCAGTGCTGTTTTCCCGGTAATAAAAGTTTGGAAAAGTTTTTGAATTAATTTCTTAACAATAATCGCACAATTATCTGGTTAATTTGTCAAAGAAAAGGAACATAAAATTCCTAAGTATGTCTTTAACAAAGTTCAAGGCAGGTTTTGGGGTAAGATTGAACTTGCAAGGCTTTAGTCTTAATCTAAAACAATATTCTTATATTTCTTACTGATTTGTTTCATTTCTGTTTCATTTCTTTCGACCACAGGCAGTAAGTAAAGCTTCATTCATGAAGATGTTATCAGTTATTTTTAAAATCAGAACATTGTTCTCTGATATCAACAAATAAAGATAGACTGGAAATCAGTCAGCTAGCTTAAATCTTTAATGCTGAATTTGATATATTCTTTCTGTCTTAAATTGATACATCCGATAAAGTCAATTACTATGCATCATTAAAGTTGGATGAGCACTGCGTAATTAATGTATTCAAAAACTAGAAGTATCCAAAGGTCTCATTACTGCACAAAATAGATTTTCCTGCATGCCTCATATGGATTCATTTGTTTATATTCAAATTTCAATGCTGTTTTCTCGGTAATAAAAGCTTGGGAATTTTGTTTTGGAATTATTTCCTTACCAATAAACGCACAATTCCGTCTTGAATTTCCGGTGCCAGGTAAAAATGTCAGAGGTAAAAATGTCAGAGGTAAAAATGTCAGAGGAAAAAATGTCAGAGGTAAAAATGTCAGAGGTAAAAATGTCAGAGGTAAAAATGTCAGGGGTAAAAATGTCAGAGGAAAAAATGTCAGAGGTAAAAATGTCAGAGGAAAAAATGTCAGAGGTAAAAATGTCAGAGGTAAAAATGTCAGAGGTAAAAATGTCAGAGGTAAAAATGTCAGAGGTAAAAATGTCAGAGGTTGAAAATGTCAGAGGTAAAAATGTCAGAAGTAAAAAATGTCAGAGGTAAAAAATTAATGTCAGAGGTATGCCAGATTTAGACATGTTTAAGTGACATGTTTCAGGTACGAATACTGAATTATAGAAATTATGGGGAGTGGGATATATTCAAATATTTTCTGTAAACATACTATGTCTATACTTGAATGCCCTTGTCTTGGCCATTTGGAAATAACGGTTATGGTGTTGGCGGGGTGAACGTTCTGGTATGCGCGCATTGCCCTCGTTTTCACCGCGGGGACGGGCATTGTAAAAACGATGGTGGGAAAAAACTGGGTTGGTAACACGAGTAGCTGACCACACACATTCCACACGACTGCGCGATTTTAATATGTACATTCCTCTTCATAAGCTCCCTCCCCCCCCCCCTACTCCAATAAAGCGTGGTATACGTGAACGAATGCTTCAATATTATTGTCCTTATACGTAAGAAAGAATAGGAAGTAAGCGAAATTGAATCCTTAATTCGATCTATTCCTCGACATTTTGTATTATTTCATCCGATACGCTGTGGAATTTACAACTTTTAAAGAGAATTATTCAATTAGATAATTGTGTTAGCATATGCAAAACATCAAACGTGGATATCCCTTCTTAAGTTTCTGTCATTCCACTTAAGATCATAAATCATTTAGATATAATCCTGTAACTTAATTAATCTCACAAAGAAAATAATGAACATCATCCCATGCTACATTTCTTACCCAAAACGCGCGATTTACTTATCGCTTGCTGAAATTGTCATAAATATGTTTCACAGTGCAATCGTGTCAAGTGACCGAATCTTAAACACAGAGAGGGAACTGGGCATTCGTTTGCTGCTATATTTGGAGTCAGCTAAACAAGTGCTCGGAAGATCAAAACACTGTTGGGCAATGCGCACATACCAGGATATTCTCCCGGCCAAAACAAGATTGGTCTCATTAGGCGGTTGAATGGGGCAGCATTATCACTTTCACATCAAATGAGTAAGACAGGAATGACTGAACATACACACTTTTACAGAGAGCAGTATTACTGTGATCACTCCATTTATACATTATGAATCCTTTTTTTTTAATATCTCGTGCTCTTCATGATTTCAAATTCAATATTCTTTACCTGTAACACGTTCACTTCGGCATTTTCAGAGCTGACATTTTTATCTCTGACATTTTTACGTCTGACAAATTTACCTCTGACATTTTTTTCCCCTGACATTTTTACCTCTGACATTTTTACCTCTGACATTTTTTCCTCTGACATTTTTACCTCTGACATTTTTACCTCTGACATTTTTACCTCTGACATTTTTACCTCTGACATTTTTTCCTCTGACATTTTTACCTCTGACATTTTTACCTCTGACATTTTTACCTCTGACATTTTTCCTCTGACATTTTTATCTCTGACATTTTTACCTCTGACATTTTTACACCGAACCGAATTTCCTCCCCCCCCCCAAAAAAAAAAAATAAAATAAAAAAAATAAAAAAAAAAAATAATAATAAATAAATAAATAAAGCCTTATAAAATCCTAATTATATTCTTAACAAAGTACAAGGCAGTTGTCGGAGTAAGATTGAACTTGCAAGGCTTTAGTCTAAATTTAAAACAATATTTTTATATATGATTTGTTTCATATTTGTTTCATTTCTTCCGACCATAGGAAGTAAGTAAAGCTTCGTTCATGAGATGTTATCAGTTATTTTTAAAGGCAGAACATTTTTTCTTCTGATATCAACAAATAAAGACAGACTGGAAATCAGCCAGCCAGCTTAAATCTTTAATGCTGAATTTGATAGATTCTTTCTGTCTTAAATTGATACATCCGATAAAGTCAATTACTATGCATCATTAAAGTTGGATGAGCACTGCGTAATTAATGTATTCAAAAACTAAAAGTATCGAAAGGTCTCATTACTGCACAAAATAGATTTTCCTGCATGCCTCATATGGATTAATTTGTCTAGATTTAGATTTCAGTGCTGTTTTCCCGGTAATAAAAGCTTGGGAAAGTTTTTGAATTAATTTCTTAACAATAATCGCACAATTATCTGGTTAATTTGTGAAAGAAAAGAAACGTAGAAATTCCTAATTATGTCCTTAACAAAGTTCAAGGCAGGTTTTGAGGTAAGATTGAACTTGCAAGGCTTTAGTCTAAATCTAAAACAATATTCTTATATTTCTTAATGATTTGTTTCATTTCTGTTTCATTTCTTTCGACCACAGGTAGTAAGTAAAGCTTCATTCATAAGATGTTATCAGTTATTTTTAAAATCAGAACATTGCTCTCTGATATCAACAAATAAAGATGGACTAGAAATCAGTCAGCTAGCTTAAATCTTTAATGCTGAATTTGATAGATTTTTTCTGTGTTAAATTGATACATCCGATAAACTCAATTACTATGCATCATTAAAGTTGGTTGAGCACTGCGTAATTAATCTATTCAAAAACTAAAAGTATCCAAAGATCTCATTACTGCACGAAATAGATTTTCATGCATGCCTCATATGGATTAATTTTTCTAGATTTAGATTTCAGTGCTGTTTTCCCGGTAATAAAAGCTTGGGAAAGTTTTAGAATTAATTTCTTAACAATAATCGCACAATTATCTGGTTAATTTGTCAAAGAAAAGAAACGTAGAAATTCCTAATTATGTCCTTAACAAAGTTCAAGGCAGGTTTTGGGGCAAGATTGAACTTGCAAGGCTTTAGTCTAAATTTAAAACAATATTTTTATATATGATTTGTTTCATATTTATTTTCATTTCTTGAGACCATAGAAAGTAAATAAAGCTTCGTTCATGAGATGTTATCAGTTATTTTTAAAGGCAGAACATTTTTTCTTCTGATATCAACAAATAAAGATAGACTGGAAATCAGCCAGCCAGCTTAAATCTTTAATGCTGAATTTGATAGATTTTTTGTGTTAATTTGATACATCCGATAAAGTCAATTATTATGCATCATTAAAGTTGGAGGAGAAATGGGTAATTAATGTATTTAAAAACTGAAAGTATGCAAAGGTCTGATTACTGCACAAAATAGATTTTCCTGCATGCCTCATGTGGATTAATTTGTCTAGATTTAGATTTCAGTGCTGTTTTCCCGGTAATAAAAGCTTGGGAAAGTTTTAGAATTAATTTCTTAATAATAATAGCACAATTATCTGGTTAATTTGTCAAAGAAAAGAAACACAGAAATTCCTAATTATGTCCTTTAAAAAGTTCAAGACAAGTTTTGGGGTAAGATTGAACTTGCAAGGCATTAGTCTAAATCTAAAACAATATTTTTCTTAATGATTTGTTTCAATTCTCTATCATTTCTTTCGACCATAGCGAGTAAAGAAAGCTTCATTCATGATACGTTATCAGTTATGTTTAAAATCACTATTGTTCTGATATCAACAAATAAAGATAGACTTGGAATCAGCCAGCTTACTTTCAATCTTCAAAACTTCATTTGACAGAGTCCTTCTGTGTTAAATTGCTACATCCGATAAAGTCAATTATTATGCATCATCTCTAAGTTAGATAAAGACTGCGGTATTAATATTCAAGGACTGAAAGTATCAAACGTGTAAATACTCCACGAAATAGATTTTCTTGCATGCCTCATATGGATTCATATGTCTAGATTCAAATTTCAATTCTGTTTTCCAGGTAATAAAAAGTCGGGAAGTTTTTGAAATTAATTTCCTAACAATAAACGTACCATTATGAAGTTAATGTGCCAAAGAAAACCTTAAAAATTCCTAACTACGTTTAACAAAGTTCAAGTGAAAGTCTACAAATAATTGCTAATGTAGTACGATAAACTAAATCATGTTCTATGCACGACAAATAGTTTATAGTTCCAATGAAATCTTCGAAGAAAAGTTAGCAAACTAACAATGTGCCTCTTTTTTTTACCAGTCTAACGTTAGTCAAGTAGAATCTCGCCCAAACACTGTCCATCTGGATTTGAAAGTTCCTCAAAAGTGACATTAGTCACTCTGCAGAATTCACGAAAATAACCAACTCAAACTTGATCACTGTCTTCGTATTTGAACTCTCAGTGCAAGCAATAAAAACGTCCATACCTGCCTCTTGTAAGAGGTCAAAGCGAACTTCCTCGGAGGCAGCCATGTTTTTTGCATATCCGATCCGAACCGATCAAATAGCTACCAGCTGATCTGGATCGGAGCGCGGCGCGGGGCTAAAGTACTGGGCCAGTATTCCATAAACTAGATAAGCATGCTTAAGTCATAAAATCTAAGCACTTTGTCTTATTTCCTGTCTTAGACAAAATTCTTAGCCAAAGCGGGTATTCCATTAGATTCGTTTAAAAATTTGTCTTAGCATTTGGCTAAGAATTTGGCTAAGAATTATTGCGCATCTAAGACAGATTTAGGATGATTGGCTAAGCAACTTTTTTTAAAAAATTGTGGAGTCGGTATTCCATAAATACATATGGCTAAGAAATTTGTCCTAACTTTAAGACAGCTGCGAGTTGTCTAAACTTGGATTGCTGTATAGCATTAACAGGCAGGAAAGATGGCAGCTTTCATCCACCGCTTGCACCCTAACCAGCATGAAACCAGACAATATTTGGCAAATAGATGAGTTCCTCCGTTGAATACATATACGGATGTTGAACTTATCCAACGGTACCGATTCGACAGGGAAGGTCTCATGAGTATTATTTACATCACCGATCTCATCTATGATGCTCCTAAAGCAAATCGGAACTTTCCTATTGTGCCCATAGATAAGGTATGCACAGCTCTGCATTTTTATGCCACTGGCTGTTTCCAGCGGACTGATGGCGATACGCTTTGCATCTCTCAATCATCTGTGTCAAAGATAATCACGCAGGTAACCGACGCCTAACTGACCAAACTGCAGCAATTCGTGCATCTGCCAAATGATGCGGAGAGGCGGCAAGACATGGACAGATTTTTTGGTATAGCGCACTTTCCTGACATCATTCGTCAACAGGAAGAGATACCACAGCATAAACGTTCAAATAGTGGTAGACGCAAGTGACAGGATCATCAACATCAATGCCCAGTGGCCTGGTAGTTTGCACGACTCACGTGTTTTGAGAGAGAGTGGACTGAGTGATCTTCTAAAAAACGAAGAGGGTCATCTTTTAGAAGACAGTGGGCATCCCTCTCGACGATGGTTGGTCACTCCATTTCTCAGGCCACGAGGAACGGTTCAACAGAGCCGACAAACTCACTCGAAGTATGGTGGAAAGAGCAATCGGTCAGCGGAAACGACGTTTCTACTGTTTACATGGAGAGCTAAAGGCAAGTCGGAAAATTGGATGCTGCTGTATCCTGCATAACATTGTCAAGATGCTGAACGTACCAGACGTGGAAGGAGACAGTGAGCATGTTGACCTCGACCAACCGCCACAAGGCAACGCCGAACAACATGGGATGTGTGGCCAAACATATCGGCAACAAATTGTCATTAATTACTTCACACGGTATGTTACTTTTTTTTCAAATGTGATCAAACACAATTTGCTTAAGATGTACAGGGACCGTGGAAGCGTGAGGGAGTTGGGAGGGGGCCGACCTCCCCCCCCCCCCCCCCCACCCAATTTTGGTCAAAACAAAGTCCTATTGTAGAAGAAAATATATGTGATATCGTTAATCGCAAATTGCTCATGTGCATAGGGTTGCAAAACCATGAAACAGTGACTTTATAAAAAAAAAAAAAAAGCACGTTCTGCTCAGGGCCGTACGCAGAAATTTTTTTTCCGGGGAGGGGTGCAAGACGCGTAAAAATTTTCGAAGAAACTCAAAAGCGAAGGAGCGAAGCTACCGAGCTGGTCATGAGGGCGCTTTTACATTTCAAAAAGTGTAATTGAAGGATTTGGTGCACACTTTTGGTGAATTTTGTGAATTTTGAAAGTAAAAAATGTAAGTTTTCAAAATTTCGGGGGGGGGGGGGCAACTGTCCCCCCCCCCCCCCCCCGCTGCGTACGGCATGGTTCTGCTGCCACATAATATTGACCCTTGTCTAAACAAAAATTAGGCTCCACACTCTTCCCCTTCTAGCCCTTGAAATTCGGGCTGTACTGTGAATACTCAGCTTTAGCAATGATTATAACTGAAGGGGGCCTTCATTTGTCCCACCCGTCTACTTCCAAAATCCACAATATTTTTTTTCCACTTATTAGCTTTTGAAAATTTAGGTTCCACCCCGAAAGAATGACCTACCCCTCCCATTTTCCCACCTCTTTCTGGCATTTTATTATCCTGACGCTCCCTCCGGATTTTAATATTTTCTTTCCAAATTATAAGAATTCAGGAAAATTTTTAAAGCAGATATAGTCTTGCCACTAGGCTGGGGGAGGATTTTTTTCATGTATTGGATAGCAATGATCTATCAATATTTAATTAAAGCTGTTAACAAAGCAAATCACACAACTCCACACACTGTTCACACTTTTAACCCCCAGTTAGATGGTATCAAAGAGAGGCTATACTATCACATTTACTTTCTTTTCTATCACAGAAGGGGAGGGGGGGGGGGGGTAATCCAAATCAGGCAGGAGGATCATATATTCATCAAAAATATGTTACAGTTTGGAAAAAAATAAGGATAGCATATGCAGCGACACCTCACTAAGCATTCATTTCAATCAAAACAATCATATGAAATAGAAAAATATGATGAGTTTTATCATTCAAAGTATTTCAATTATCAACAACAACACATGTATAAATAAATGTATAAAACAAAAATATATTCATATGTACATGTATTTTGTACAGAGATCAATTCACTGCTCTTAGATATGGTTACTGATATTTGAGGTGATTACCAACTCATTTCTGTGCATGCCAATGATATACAAAAAATAAGAATATAGAAATCATTAAAAACAAGATGAATCCTCGACAACGCGCGGTCAAAATTTATGCCTCCACATTTGCCATATCAGATATACTTTCAGTTATGGGAAATGTATTGGGATACCCTAAGAGAACAGAACCGGAAGAAATGGTTGCATTTGAATGACATTGTGTCAGCCACATTGGAAGTTGATCCATCAAAAGGTTCTTCAGTTATCACCAGAATGAGCAATTTTCAGGTACACATGACATCTATGACCTTTGACCTTGTGACCCCAAATCTAATAAGGTAATTGTCCCATATGCATACCTGACTCCCGTTTGAGGTTGATCTGTCAAATGGTTAAGTTATCACGAGTACGAGTAGCTTTCATGTATGACCTTTGGCCTTGACCTCGTGACCCCAAAATCTAATCAGATCATTGTCCTTCACATATGCATGCATGAGCCAATTTTGAAGTTGATCCGTCAAATGGTTTTTAAGTTACCGCGAGAACGAAAACGGGATGGACAGACGGACAACCAGTAAACATAGTGCCTCCAGCATCCACCTTCAGTAAGCAGAGACGTAAAAACACTTCCATTCATATTTTCACCACGACTGAAATTCACTTTCTAGATATCACTGCCAATAGTATTGCTATAATTTTGAACAAACCTTTTAGAAATAAATTAATCTCTTCCTGTAAATGCATATGGGTTACAAACTTTTTAATACATCCCCGAAGTGACTATGAAGTTAAGTAACTTTAGTAATATATTAAATATATGCATTTCAAATCAAAACAAGCTAAAGTATAAATTAATTTAGGCAGAAATACATTTTCATTACAAAAATAGACAATACCTGGAATTACTATAGCATTTCTAAACATGGAATTATAAACAGATTTCAAAAACTTGTATCAACACAAGCAAAATATAAATAAATTTGTTGTAATTACATTACATGTTTACATGTGTTGAAGTGAATAGTGTCAAATCAATGAAGGCAAGATGTTCAGGTACTGCATGTAAGAGAGAATCAGAGAGGAAAGCAGTGTTGGCATATTTCCCGCTTCGGAGGCTTATTTCCCGGACGCCGGGAAATAAGCGGTATTTACCGGTATTTACCGCTTTTTACCGGTATTTACCACTTTTCACCGGGAAATACCGGGAAATATAATTTTCCACTCACTTGTCCATAGGGATTGTCAAATTTTGAACATAAAAACAAAGGTGGTGAGTATGGTTGCTCTGGTGTGTACCATTTGCGTGAGTGTGTGTGTATGTGTGTGTTTATGTTTGTGTTTGGGTGTAATCTATGTCTGTTATTATGAAATGCTGGAAAAAAATACAATAAAATACTAAAAAGATCCCAAATATACATCTAATTTAGATATGATGTTCTTCATTAAGTCAGTTGATAATTACCATATTCATGAATACCTACATGTATTAATGAGCATGAACTTGTATTAGCATATGAACAAAATGCCATGTGCGTTTAGATCCATGTGTAGCCCACTAGTGATTCTGTTTCAGCTTCTCACAGGAGCTTTAGGTTTAGCTTCAAGGTTTTTTTTATGAAGATTAATAAGCAAAGTATATTACAAAAATCATTGGTGTAAACCAGAATAATACCAAAGAAGGGAAGTGATTCAGGAAGTTACCTCTGAATATGACAAACTGTACAAGTTATTTATTTTGCATTTCCCATGAAACATTCAGTAGCTAAAGTATGGCAATTATGTTGTTATTGTATTCATTTTATATTTCTTAAAGGAGACAACTTTTGACACCTCTTTTCACTTTTGTGTAAATTTGTATAAGTTATGCATTTTATTATTTTTTTTTGCTTTGTTTGTTAAACTGTTTGGAATAAACTTTAAAATTTATAAAAGAATTTCAACATTAAAAATAGCATAATGTGAGTTGTGTAATTATTTAGGCTACAAAAAGATCTTTTTCTGTAAGCAATATCAAAAGTTCAAAACAGCAACCACTAGTACACACTGATACATGTACACACTAAAACTCCTTACATACAGTAGAATTCTGAGCTTTATTCACACTTAAAAACAAAAATCATATTGTAATGAGATACAATGGCATGTAAAAAGTTAAACCCTGGGAGAAATGTTTGTTTATGTTTATGATTATTCAATTTCCAGGAACATAATTTGAGATTGTGTATGTGTGTTGTACGTACGTGTGGACTTAGATCCTATGTGTGTTTGGGTATGTACATGTATGTAGTATGGATTTTATCTGTGTGTTTCTACTATGAGTTTTGTGATTCTAATTATTTCAGAACACTATTTTCATTTGTTGAGGTTAAAAACAACTAAAATTATTGAAAAACAAAGAATTATAAATCATATTTCCCGTTTTTTACATATTTACCGGACGCCCATCTTATTTACCGGACGGTATTTACCGGTATTTACCACCGGTAATTACCGCTACCGGTACTTACCGCCCAACCCTGGAGGAAAGGGCGAGGGGGGGGGGAGAAAATGGCCCTGCTCCTGCAAAATATGTATCAATGAAAAAGAAAAAAAGAGAGAAAGGTTAATAAAGGAAATAGTGAGATAAGTGAACAAAATGTTACTTCATATTGATAAGTACTTGTAAAATACCTTATAAAGAGCTTGGTTCTGTATTATGTTATATCACGATATGACAGAGCCAAGCATATTAGAAGGTGGTAAAAGAAGGAAAAGGTACCTACATGTACATGAATATTTATGTAAGTTTGTGTGATACCCAGGACTCATGTTATTACACCCATATAACTTGGAGACAGCAATGGGATCTTCTTCCTCAAGGCCCTGTCTTATACTACCGTATAACGATTCTGTCTGCCTCCGTCTAGATATTTATGTTAGACGGTGTCAGACGGAGGCAAATTCTAACAAGTAGAACGCCCCTGGTGGTCTCGCCTGCATCGCGCAAATTTCAATGGCAGCATTCTAAACTAGTCACATACATGTGTATGTATCAAGAGATGGGTACTGAAATGGCTAGAATGTAATGAGAATAATATTATAAAATGCACTTGTATTGCGCCATCTATCTAGTAATACTATTCCGAGGCATAGAGAATACAGTACATAGATCCTTTAAAAAATATTGAATATGATCTGAAAAATATTTTCATCAAATTAGACGTTTTATCTCAACTTTATAAACTAAAATTGTCTTACATGATACTTGATGACCCTTGTAGGCAAATCAAACGGAATTTGAACAAATACTTTTGAAATGAAGGTGAAAATAAAAAAAACTAACCTAAAGGTTAAGTTTTCGAAACATAATTTTAATCGATTAACCTCTCAGATGAGCTCTGACCTTGACTTAGTGACCTGAAATTCGTTCCGCATGATGTTTGATACTTGATAAGCTTTGTGTACCAGTTTCATGAAACTTGATCAAACAATTTTGATATGAGGGGGACGTTTTTTTGCAACATAATTTAAGTTTATTGACCTCAAAAGACCCTTGACCTTGACTTTGTGACCTGAAATTCTTTCCATATAATCTCTCATACTTGATAAATAAGCCTTGTGTACCAGTTTCATGAAAATTGAACAAAGACTTTTGAAATGAGGGGGAGAAATCAAAAACTTAACCTTGCGGGTAAGTTTTTGCAACATGATCTAAGTTTATTGACCTCAAATGACCTTTGACCTTGACTTTGTGACCTGAAATTGCTTTCACATAATTGTTGATACTTGATAAGCCTTGTTTACCAGTTTCATGAAAATTTAACCACAATTTTTGAAATGAGGGATAAAAATCAAACATTTAACCTTGCGGTTAAGTTTTTGCAACATAATTTAAGTTTATTGACCTCATTTGACCTTTGACCTTGACTTTGTGACCTGAAATTCCTTCCACATGATTTTTCATGCTTGATAAGCCTTGTGTACAAGTTTCATGAAAATTGAAAAAAAAAAAACGTTTGGAATGAGAGTACTGTTGACGCCGCCGCCGCCGCCGCCGTCGGAAAAGGGCGCCTATATCTCGCATTTGCTACGTAGGCGAGACAAAAATTGCGGCCATTAATCAGCGCAGTCTGCCAGCGTCCATATACATCTTTTAACAAGTTGAAGAACGAATTGAAAAAAACTTACACGTATCTTTATCTGATGAAATCGTTTAACGGTAGTATGGGACAAGGCGTTTAGGTACTCTTTGTTTTTCCAAAAGTTTTTTTTTTTTTTTTGCAGTTGTTATGTTTGGGGCCATATTCGTTTTGGTTACAGTCCCCCCCCCCCCCTCCCACTCCCTGCGGTTTCCACGGCCCTCGTCCATGGCCCCAGATTTTCACCCCTCCAAGTTCTCTGATTTTACTGTACATGGAAACAAACCTAGAATTCCAATGAATAACCATTTTTTTTAATCATATATTTTTCCTGGGTTTTTTTTTTTTTCTTCTTGAAAATCATCTGCAATGTCATATCTTTAGACTTTCCATCAGTAATGTACCATAAATATTTTTTTCATAATTCTATTTAATAATTATTACCCCACCCAATCATTATTAAGGTGACTGAAATCAACTTTGTTGTCTATTTTGATATTTTGAAACAACTCTCACTTTTTTACTATTGATTCTTCTTTAGTTGTTTTTGTTTATTATTTTATTTCTTCTTTTATTTCAATTCCTTTTATTTCCCTTTCTTTTCCCCTTTCACTTCTAATTCTCTTTTCTCTTGTTCCTTTTTTCCCCTTCATGTTCTTGTCTTCCTCCTTTATCTTATAAACTTTTCCTTTTCTTTTTGCCTCGTTCTTCTTCCTATTCTTTGTCTCATTTTCTTCTTTTCTTTTTCTGGCGTTTGTTCTATTGTATTTGATGAGAGACACGATCACATCAGACACAGAAACTCACCTAAATATGGCTTGTTCCCGTGTCTCAGAGGCCTCTGAAGTGGTTACAGAAAAGCTGCGTTGTAACGTAGAGTTTAGCTGAGGTTAGGTCTTCTCACTTGAATGTCTTTTCTGCAACTGGCACTATGGTGCTATGTCGGGGGGGGGGGGGTCAACTACGGGCGCGCCGTGCGTAACGGACGCACGGGCGCATTGGTGAGCGGGAGAGTGAGTTATTTCACGCCCTTATACAATACACCCCACGGCCCTATAGATTGGCATATATGGTGAAATTTTGAAGCTGTATGCCAATCTCTAAAGTAAATAGTAACACAAGGACCAAAATAAATAAACAAAATACCCCTGTACGGCAAAATGTCAACAAAAACAATCTCCAAATTCTTTCTATTTACATTATTTACAAAACAATGGGCCCCTACTCAGTTTTCCTGAGATGGGTTCCCATGGATAGGGTAGTTGTTCTCTAACAATACAAACGCTGTGCGTTTGTATAGGTGGCTCTTATGAGGTCTGGGAGGGCCATTCCCCGAGCCATTGCTACGTGCTGCCCCACATCCCCAAGATAGTACGGGGTATTATAACCACATTTGGGATGTAACTTTAGGTGGGGGGAGTCAGTCTCTAGCATTAGCCGGTCAATGGGAATTTCCCTCACTGCCTGCAGTTGGTCCTTGTTAAAGGAACGGACAAGGTCTGTTAACCCAAAATAGGAATGAGGGAAAGCCTCCAGCCAGGCCTGGGCCATACGGGCGTCTCCGTTAAAGCAGTATAAGTGCACCCGTTGATGGGGGAGGCACTTTTTCTTTAAACGCCGTAAGGCCAGCCGTTTCGCGACCTTGCTACAAGGATCATCTACTGAACCACGTAAGTGCATAACAAGGATGCGCCACAGGGTTCCCAAGGACAAAATATTGTCGAACAGCTCCTCCTGGTGACGCCAGAGACTGTTCGGTACAGTAAAGTCAAATCCCACTTCACTGATGGCGGACACCCGGGGATTAGACAGAAGGCCGAGGAAACACTCCCATTGGGCAGGCGTATAATTCGCCGCCTTCTTCGGGTGGATTCCTATGGTCAACTTCCAATTAGGGTCTCTTATTTTGCCAAGGACCTCTTCTTCAAAACCTGGACGAGAAAAGAAGTCCGTGTCGCAATAATTAAGGACTCCACCGGTGATTGGAAAAAAAGTGGTCCGGTTCACGGCCTGGGACCATCACCCGGCGTGCATCCTGGCTGCCCGACGCTACTGCGTTCAGTCTGTCTGGGTGAAAATGAGCATCAAACCCAGAAATTGTCTGCCCAGACGAAGACTGTTCCGTAGTTGTAGGAGTGGCAGTAGCCGGTGTTGGAAGACCAGGCTCCATTTCCACATCCTCAACAGGCTCAATTGGTGCGGGAGCCGGTAGAGGAGAACCAAATTCTCGATCAAGCTGGGTAACAGCCTCCCGCTGTTTGGAGGACAACTTGTCCCACAAGAAAAGAGGACGCCAGTGGGTGAGAGTTGCTGGAGTGTTAATCGGCTGAAGGGTGGGAACTACCCGTTCCCAACCTTCCCTCTCCAACAGCAGGCCAATTTCTGCTCGATCATTCTCACTGAGGGGGCTGTCCACAGCCTGCCAATTTTGGTTGGCGAAATTTACTAGGCTGTCGAGCGCATCAGAGCCCAGAAGAAAAGTTGCAATCATGCGCAATCCCTTAGCCCTCTTGGAAAGAGTATTTGACCATGCAGGGCCGGTGTGTTCCCCCTGGGGACGGAAGAATTCGGGAAAGTGGTGGTAGACATGCCACCTAAGTTTAGGGGAGGCATGCCCACAACCTCCGATTGGGCGAGCAGATCTGTGCTTCTTCCGTCGCTGGTTTCCCACGGAGGCGGAAGGACGTTTTGTCCCCTTCCTGGCCCCTTGGTTAGGTTGGGTAAGGTTCCCAGGAATTGTCCCCCGAAAGAGGTGAACGGCTGGAGCCAGGAAGCAAGGCAAGTATGCCTGCGCCCCTCCCGACTGCCAGTCACTGGGGAACCGAAACCCTTGAGGTGGCACCTACCACAGGCTCCCGCTGAAGGGCCGGGTGACAACCAGAAAGCAAGGCAGATATGCCTGCGCCCCTTCCAGCTGCCTGGCCCTGGAGAAATTTTTTTTTCCCGGGGGGGGGCAAGACACGTAAAAAATTTTGAAGAAACTCAAAAGCGAGGGAGCGAAGCGACCAAGCTGATCATGAGGGCACTTTTTTGAAAGTGAAATTGAAGGATTTGTTGCACACTTTCGGTGAATTGTGTGAAAGTTTTCAGCAAAAAAATGTAAGTTTTCAAAAAAAATTGGAGGGGGAGGGAACTGCCCTCCTGCCCCCCACCCCTCCCCCCCCCCCTCCCCCCCCCCCCCCCCCCCCCCCCGCTGTGTACGGCCATGCTTAGTCAGAATTACATAACTGAGTGAACAAGTTGAAATCAGAGGGACCGACAGGTTACAGACGTGTTTGTCATTGCTACAAAATGATGGGCATGAATTATACATGATTGGAGGTAATAATGATGACTGACTCGACTTTCGTGGAACATCAAAAATGTTGCCCTTAGAAGAACAAAATTGCCCTCGTCTTCGACTCGGGGCAATAGGCCTATGATTATTTTGCGGGCAACATATTTGATGTTCTCCTCAAGGCCAGTCAATATAATATAATTATTACCCGTATCAGACATCTGAGCTGATCATTTACAAAACTGTATTGCCCTGGTTTTCATGAACATTGAGAATGGATAGGTATATTTGTATTTTGCTTGGTCTCTCTGCGCGTATACACCTTGCGTGAAGAGACGAGTGAAAATATAACTTTGTATTTTCCACGGTCTCACATCAGGGCACGTGGGATGAAGACTGCGAAAAAAATCTTCGCTTGCGATCATAGCGCACTGCACACATAAACACGTATAGGCAAAATAATGTCGCTGACTTCAGTTACGTTCAACACGCGGTTCACTTGCGGGTGGGCGATTCCTGTGCTTTTCTGTGGGGAAACCTCTGCTCGCGCAACCTCATTCACAATGAAGTTATCGGCAATTTTGATGCGCCACTTTGTAAACGAGAGCAAACTGTAAATAGCTGTTGAGTGTTAGTGTTAAACTCTACAACCTGTTTTAAGTTTTTCTTTAAACTTATTAAGTTAACAAATTTATAAACACAACAAAAAAGTACCGCCGCCTAAACAAAATGCTGTAACTTATTAACGAAGAGGTTTTGAGCAAAATGACTTGGCACGAATGTTCCTAAATTAATTTACCAACTTCTGTGAGAAAATGAGATTGACCCATTAAATCATGCATGAGTGAGCAACCACTAAAGGAAAAAAAATGTCACTTTTTAAAGTTCACAAGCATCAGATCATGATTTTGATTCAAGGATATCGGAACAAATTTCAAGTTTTCAGCGTTTGAAGACATGCACCATGAATCTCATATGCTTCCCAACATACCGAAAGACCTGAAGGCCAAATTTCACGCTTGAGTGAGCACAAGGTGAAAACTGCAAAAAACTGCACTTTTGACATCTTTCACGCGGTAAATTTGATCTAATGCAAAAGGAATTCGTCTTTTGGATTGGTGTTTGCAACTTATGGAATTGATACCTATTAATTCATGGTTGAATGAATACATGACGAAAACAAACTATCACCATGTTGAAATAAAGTAATTATTGCTTTATTTTTGTACACTAAAATTTATAATGATAACATTTTTAGCATGTTTATATGAGCAGTGTAAATGTATCAATGATCCGAAGGCATTAACATGGAAAGTTCAAGCTCCAGTGAGCACGTGGGACTGGAAAAGCTCATTCATTATTATTATTTATTTATTTATTTATTTATTTATTTCGGCATTTCTCACTTATGGACCAAAACTCATTTGCCTAAATTGGGTAACCATCATAAGTCTTCTTGGAAAGTTGGTGTGATCTGATTTTCATCGAAATCCCGATCTCTTACGCTTCAGTAAGCAAAAGAGACGGGAAAATTATGAAAATGAGAAGAAAGTCTAGCTCTTTGTCCCCGCTTCGTGCCGCTCTGGATACTTAATTTGGCGTAAGATCCTGTTCGTTAGTGACCTTAGAAAGATATTTGCCAACTTTCATGAAAAAACTCACAGTAGAATGTACAATAATCATTAGTGAACATGGACCAGATTACACGTTTTATTTCCTCCCCCACTGACAGTAATGTACAGTAAGGGAGCAGACTTTTAACGAAAGTGAAATTTGGCCTATTTCTATTTAAGGTATCAATTGCAAAAGTTGCAAACACCAGTCCAACAGACGAATTCCTTTGCATTAGATCAAATTTACCGCGCGAAAGATGTTAAAAGTGCAGTTTTTGCAATTTTCACCTTGTGCTCACTCAAGCGTAAAATTTGGCCCTCAGGTCATTTGGTATTTTGGGAAGCATATGAAATTCATGGTGCATGCCTTTAAACGCTGAAAACTTGAAATGTGTTCCGATATCCTTGACTCAAAGTTATGATATGATGCTTGTGAACTTTAAATAGTGACATTCTTTCCCTTTAGTGCCTGCTCACACATGCATGATGACTGGATGGGTCAATCTCATTTTCACACAGAAGTTGGTAAATTTGTGTAGGAACATTCTTGCAACGTCATTTTAATCAAAAAGTTCATTTTAATTGATAAAAAATCACAGCATTTTGTTTAAGGGGGGATACTTTTTGGTAGTGTTTATAAATTTGTAAACTTAATAAGAGATGAACGGACAATTATGTGCTTAATTCATGGAAAGAAGAATATCATTTGATACTCTCAAGTGTTTGATAATCATATTTGCATATAGGCACTGCAATTAAATGAATCTTGCATGGTTTTTATGCAAAACTGTGACAAATGCTCAATGTTCTTTATAACTGCAACAAGCCTACAAGTGTAACTTTTTTTGAAAATATCATTTGAAAAATGAAGTACAATTATGTTAATTTATGAAAATAAGAATAGCCTAAACATTCTGAATTATTCTACAAACAAATTTGATGACAGTTTGATGTTGTTATTTTGTTTTGTTTTGATTTTTTGTTTTGTTTTGTTTTGTTTTGGGGGCACTTACCATTTTCCATGCTGCCGTTCATTTATAACAAGGCTAAACAACGTACTGAAAAAGCATTCCAAGCAGCACTTCAGAAGGGAAAAAGTAAGCTGAGGAGAGCAAGGGTCATGGTTGTTGGGGCAGCCAGGGTTGGCAAAACAAGTCTTCTGAAACGTCTCATCGGAGAAAGGTAAAGTTGGACATATGATGATAATATTTATTGCCAAGACTTCTGGGTGTTGAACTGTGTATTAGTGTGTTTTTAGATTATAAACCAATTTTACCTTCGGTTTATGTATTTGGCCCTCTATCGGCGACGCCATTGCTGCGGTGGGCAAGCGCGCTGACCGCCATTGGCTCTGTGTACAAAATGAATGTAAGATATGAGATATGCCCCGATATTGTTCCATTTACTTTATTCTAGATCAATAAAATAAAGCATGGATACATGGGTAGATGAGGTAAGACAATGGTCATTTCTGACGGATGAAGGTATGATGTATTTTTGTACTTTCGATGGTTTTTCAACTTAGTTTTGTCAGTAAAAGTTCGATTGCAGCATAGAAGCCGTAGTAAACGGGAGCCCTAAATCTTACCCTGCTTACAAAGTCATGTTTTCACTCATTAAATTTTACGCCAGGAAGTACATAATGATAATGTTTCTTGACTTCAAAGTCCTTTATGTTGATGTTTTTACCCACTGGCGACGAATTCCTTCGCATTGCTTACAGAAACCTGTATAGGGAGTACGGCTTCCCACAGAAACAGGCTTCATGAGTCAAAAAGCGAGTGAATTTCGCACTCAGTTAGCTTCCAATTTTTAAACTTTCTCTAATTCTTGTGGCATTTGAGCACCGCAGAGCTGCGACCTGAACGTCTCTGATAATTTTTCATTGCAAATATTAAAATAAATCTGCATGTACTGTTTGAAATAGACAAAAAATCGAACGAATGTACATAACGCGCTTTTGACTTGTGTACTATAAAAGTTGGAGCGCCCACCGCAGTATCTCGAACTGTGTCTAACAGTCTGCTGCCCTCTTGCGTTGTGAAATTGGTCTATAAGGAAGCCTTACTCTTTCATAATGTCTAGTATAAGCAAGACTCTAGTCTAAATTTGCCTCACTAAACCTTAATTTACCTCCCCATTCAACCATTTCAGAGGGGAATTTACCTATCACTGCTCGGTCGTTCTACACCCCTGTATGTTGATATCGATTGGACCCATGTGTTCTAATGTTCGTAGGGACGGGGAAAAATCTACAAAGAGTTCTTATACCCGGAGAGAATATGATATTTTTTTTCTCTCGACAACATCGACATTAATTGTATTAACATTATTGACACCATATAAATGGAGTGATCAAAATATAGGCCTATAACCACTCTCTGTAAGCCAACTGTGTATGTGTAGTCACTTGAATGGCCTTTTCACACTATGAACACGACGGACAAAGAAAGCGGACAAAATAAACAACACCTTATTCTACCCTTCACGATGGTTCTGGTAGTCAAAAGAACATCCCTTCACTGCTATTGTCTAAAATATGTGGAACAGGTGTCACATGCATATTCACCTGGAACTACGTGATTAAACATAATAGCAGTGAAGGGATGTTCTTTTGACTACCAGAACCATCGTGAAGGGTAGAATAAGAGGTTGTTTATTTTGTCCGCTTTCTTTGTCCACCATGTTCATAGTGTCATGTCTTCATTTGATGTGACAGTGATGGTGGTGCCCTATTCATAAAGCGCCAAATGAGACGAATCTTGTTTTGGCGGGGAGAACATTGCCCAACAGTGTTTTGATCAATGATCCGTAAACTTCTTTAGCTGAATCCAAATATAGCGGCAAACAAACGCCCAGTTCCCTCTCAGAGTATGTAAAGCTTTGGCCGCTTCACATGCACTGTGAAACATATTTGTGGCAATTTTCACAAGTGAATAAGTAAACTGCGCCTTCTGGGTAAGAAATGTAACGTTGGATGATGTTCATTACTTTCTTTGTGAGATTAATGGGAAATTAACTATAGGATTATACCTAAATGGTTTCAGATCTTAGTGGAATGACAGAATGGTAGATGGAAAGAAAGGGATATTCACGTTTGATGTTTTGCTGCTTTTTTTTTTTTTTTTTTTTTTTGCTGTTATTTGTAAATGTTAACATGAATATTACATGAACATTACATAAATAGAATATTAAGTACATATGTTACACGGTAAACATAATACATGAAGGATACAAACAAGAATCCAGAATATGATAATTACTTTAAACAGTTAAACTCAAGAAGTAAATATAACACAGGAGACCGCTATTGCGAGCGGTTAGGCTTGAAATGCATGGCGGCCTCGTGTTTTAATTAACTAATTAAAAGTAATTATTTGTAAAAGTTGTAAATTCCTCAGCGTATCCGATGAGATACTATGAAAGGTTGAGAAATTAGTTCAATTTCGCTTACTTCCTATTGCGTTCTTCCTCACGTATGAATACAATAATATCCAGGCATTTGTTCACTATAGGTGTTGGGCCGGGGGGGGGGGGGGGGAGAGGGTGTACGTAGAGGAATGTGCTTATGAAAATCGCGCATTCGTTCCACGTACATTGTTTACTGTACATGTACCAAAGTGGTATGATATTTTGTGCATATCCATACAAATAAATCTCTATTTTCTTCTTTCGCTTGTACCTCCTTTTCTTAATTCCCCTTTTAATTTGATTCAGCTCATATAACATGTATAAAGATTAGCCCAGGACGACGCTTCCACATTGTAGGAAAAAAAATATAATATGAAAAGCACGTGTAATAAACTTTCACATTATAACAAGTGCAGCTATGTACATAGGCCTAGCTGTTAAACCAAATGCTAAAAGAAGAGAATGGTTTTCCTTGGCCGCTTTCCTCCCTCTAACATATGGTTAGTTTTTTCTACATATGTAGAAACCTCGTCTACTATGAACGGTGAAAGTAATTAGGCAGACTTTTTCATCTATTGTTTGCATTCACAACTTTATACAAGGTTGTCTTTTAATCCCCCCCCCCGACAAAAATAATCAATTATTATCAACACCTCCTTCCCTTTCACATCGTTCAACACCGCTCGAAAAACCGTTACATTTCTTTAGGTTGTTTTTAATGGTTTTGATTCGTTTTGTTTTGTTTATATCTGTTATGTTTGGTTTTGGTTTTGGTGTTTGGTTTATTGTTTTCGTCTTCTCCGGAAGATGCCAAGGAACTGGTACCAAAGCGTTATAAAGCAGAGAACGGGGCGTTTGCTTGCTGATGTTTTTAGAGTATGTATACGAAATAACAGAACACTGTTAGGCAATTATTGCGCGCATACCAGAGTGTCCTCTCCGCGAACACCATAACCGTTATTTCTATTATATCAAATGGCCAAGACAAGGGCATTCAAGTAAACACATACACGGTATGTTCACAGTATCAATATTTTGAATATCTCGCGCTCCGCATAATTTCTGTAATTCAACTTTAAAATTTTCAAATCTGACATACCTCTGACATTTTTACCTCTGACATGTTTTCCTGAGACATTTTTCCTCTTACATATTTACCCCTGACAATTTCATCTCTGACATTTTTTCCTCTGACATTTTTTCCTCTGACATTTTTACCTCTGACATTTTAACGTGGCACCGGAGTGCCATGAGCGTCACGACGTGACGGATCTGAGCGCTAAGGAGGCACCATTGTTATTATTATTATCATTAGGCCTATTATCATCAGCTTTATTATTATTATTATTATTATTATTATTATCATTACTATTATTATTGTTGTTGATGTTATCATTATCATCATGATTATCATAATACAGTCCTTTGATCGTGGTTTTACTTGCAATAAAGCCTTTTTACAGTGCAAAGGAAACATTCATTGTTCTGCACCAAAACTGCTTTATTATTCTTATCATTGTATCATTCTTATTATTACCCTGACAATCATCATGTATTCCATTTCTTCAAATTCTTACAAAATTTAGAAATCTCGTGAACAAACATCTGCGATTCCAAATGTTAATGAGAGAAAACATGTAGAAATCTATTGTTCTAATTCTTTATATTCACTAGGCCAGGTAAATAATATCACATACATTATTACAGGTTTGAACCTGGGGAAGCAAGTACTGTCGGACTGGAGCAAGATATGATCTATACAAGGGACATTTCGAAGTGGCGAAAAAAGGATGACCATGCCATTCATTCAGCCCCAACAGGTACTCTACAGTGCTTCCCCTCCCCCTTCCCCCCCCCTTCCAAAAAAAGTGTACAGTTGGAAAAAATATTGTCATCTGAGTGTTTCAAAATATTTTCAGGAAATTTTCATAACGGTAGATAGCCCAAATATTCTTCTATCTGCAAATCATCAAGAGTATTTACGCTTGAGCGAGGTTGCAAAATCCAGACTTCAAAAAATGGGTGTTTGTGATGGTTGCTATCAGAGAAACGGAAAGTAGTGTTAACTGTGGATGCGTTTGATTTTGATCTTCTGTGGGGCTTTCTGGCGATTTATGAGTGGATATTGTTGTGTTTATGTTATGACATATCCATTTAACATGTCATACTTGAGTGAGCAATCGCATACTTTATTGATAGTTTTGTTAATTTTCGGTAAGTTTTAATGTTGAAGCTGGCATAATTTGCATGTCAAAAAAATAGTCATGCAGCAAGATCAGGCAATTACTCAATCATTACATTACAAACTCAATCATTACATAAATAGGTCAGTTAATCATTCCATCAATCAGAAAAGCATTTAACCAATCATATACTCATTCTCAGGGGGACAGGGGGCACAGCGCCCCTCCCGACTTTTGGAAGCACCAAAAAGTGCCCCTTTTTACCCAGGAAAAGGCCCCCTTTCAAATATGTTCAGTGTTAGCCCGCTTTCTCTAAGAAATTGCGCTGTGTCCGTATAGCCGCGAATGTTCCGTGCGAAGCCAATGCGGGAATTGTACAATGCGATACGATATATATACGGGCTACGGGCTTATGATTTCTGGAATTTGTATAACTCCTCGCGATACAAAATCGTAGAGGCTGCGGAGCTCGTGAAATATTACGTCGCCGCCTATCTGCCGCACGAATAGGGGCTTATGGGCAGAATACGGGCTTCGTACGCTGATCGTAATCCAAATGTAATCCAGGCATAATTTACCCTTCTTAAACCTAAAAGTGTGCCCTTTTTTGCCTGATTAGTGCCCCTTTTCCTTTTTGATAGCGCACTTTTCCCTTCTGAGAAGTACGTCTTTTACACGGATGAATGTACCTTGTAAAATGTGATAATTGCCTGCTTTGAATTCCTCTTTTTGTTTCTCATATAGTGCAATTCCTCCTCTGCAGAGTGCCTTTCTTTCACCTCTGATATAAGTGCCCTATTAAAAATCTGATACATACCCTCATTTACCTCTGATAAGTACCCCTTTTCCTCTTTGGTATGTCCAATTTCCCCATATTTTAATGTAAGATCAGTGCACGAAGCACACTTTTTATTTCGGATAGGTTCTTACTTGGTATGTTAACAACTTTACAACTTTTTTTTCTCAGTATTTTGTAAATTGCATTACATAAGTTGGAAGAGTATTGCAGGGTCTTGTGGCGACGAAAAAAGGAGCATGCTATCTGGTGTCCAACCCAAGAGAAGAAACTGTGGTGCTGTCAAGTGGTGTCGCCATCGTATGATGCCATCATTATCATTGGCCTGGAGTTCATCTTCAGTTTTAACATGGATTACCATGATTAACATGTCTCTCTCCCTGATGGGTCTTACAAGATCTTAAGGGACAACTCACTACAACTATCATTACACTAATAATTTAAGCAAAGGCACTGCTAGCAGATTACGCCCATTAAGTCCCACACATTAGAAGCGGCATTAAACATAATGTACTGAATTGGTGCGCCCGGCACAAAATAATGAATATTAACATATGCAAAGAGACAGAGCCCAACGTAAACCTAGGAATTTAAGCTGTAAATAAATCAAAATTTTGCATATTTCTATAGTCTTAATGATTCTGTCCTCAACGCACTCTTTAAGGGGCTGATGATGTGCAGTGACCATCTGGGATTTGACATGGAGTATATAATGCACAATACAAATACATACATCTTAAGATCTCATACTTCACCTCTACATCTGTTTATATTTCAAATGGCTACAAAACTTGATCACTGACTTCGTACGGGTAATATTGTTTTTCACACACAATTTCTTTCGCCGTTGGTAATATCTGATTGTTAGTACCATACTTTTGCTGCGTGCTAGGGTCACAATCCAAACCAATTTCTGTAAAGACCAAAGCCCTCTAGCCATGATAGAACAAGCCAATATGAGTTTCATTGAAACCTACGTTGTAGCCATGATCCAAAGGTACTTGGTATACATGGTTGATTAGCCCTCTTGTCCTATGGGAAGGGTTCTCGGTTTTCTCTTAAAAGTAGCCACAGAGGGTGTAGACACTATGTTATGTGGTAAGCTGTTGAACCTCTCGATTTGAGAAAAAAATAGCCAGCTAAGTTCGTGCTGATACGTCTCTGGAAAAGCAGGAGACAGGAAGGGCCCCTTCCTGCCCCACAGCGCCTCCAACAATTCTACTTTTTCGTTCCAAAACTCGCTCGCTACGTTTGCTCACATTTGCCATATCTCGCGCAAAGCATTTCAAGTATGTTGTAACCAGAAAGTCTTATCTGTTCTCCTATTCCTGGTGGTATTACGCTTAACCATTCAATTTGAAAATTTCCTCATATGAAATATCGGTCGTTATGAGACCTAACAAATTATGCACTGAAAAAAAAAATGCACTGAAAAAAAACTACAGAGTAAAAGTAATAAAATGATAATGACAATCATGGATCACCCACAAAATGAAAATTGCGTTTGCTTTTATCATTACTGGCCACTCTAAATATACTGCAAATACCATGGTTTTCAGCAAATAATACTTAGCATATTTCTTGCCCGCTTCGCTCCTTCGGAAATGAGTAAGACAGAGCAGTATATATTGCGAAGCAAGTTTTATCATATAAAGATACAAATAGTATTTCAAAAAGCCTCTTAAAAGTGTGTTAAGTAAGATGTACGGGTATGTTGAGCTCCACGAGCGTCAGGCAGATACTGGCGCTATATAAGCATCGATTGTTATTATTATTATTATTTTCCTTCTCCTTTTCAGCTGTTATCCAAAATGTGCAGCTTTCATGGTAAGATCTTACAGGTTGTGAGAATCAATATTTCAAATCAACCAATCAAGTATTGAAATCCTCTCTAAAGCTTTTAATATTTAATGAGATATGTCACAACATGCACACAAGGAATGATATCTTTGTTTAAATTGTTGTAAAATTATCAAACTATAAAAATTTCTAAGCCTTCAGAGTTTACAATACTCTAAACCTCACTGATACTACCAGAACAAATATCAGTTCTTGTCAAGCTTAGATTTTGCACCCTTTCACAGAGGTATGATTTTAGTGGCGTAGCTAGTAATTCATTTTGAGGGGCAGTAATGAGCACGCGAAGCGCGCGGATTACATACTCAGCGTGCCCCCTAAGGGAAGGGTGCAGGGAGGGGGAGTTTCCCCCCTCCCGCGCGAAGCGCGGAAGCTCCGACGTTTATTTATCATTTCCATTTCTAAGTTCCAGCTGCATGGTTATGTTTATTACAACTATTACATTATCACATAACACGCTTAATTTGAAACTTAAACTACCAATCACGCTATCACAAGTCATAATCATTACATCATCATAAATCACAATGTTAGTAGCATGGCCGCGCCTTAGCCCAATCATACCAATATTAATGTTCATTGTTCCGTGTCTCCTCCCGCTTTTCATATGTTCTCTTACTTTATTTCTTTTCTGGCTCACGCTTTTTTCTTTATTTTTCTTCCTTTTTTTTGGGGGGGGGGGGGGCCGTTGGTGAGGGGCGACTGCCCCCATCGCCCCTCCCCCTGCTACGCAGGTGTGTCTGTTCACTCAAGCGTAAAAACGTTTCAGATTTTTGGATGGCATTTGATAAAAGTGACGCTGGGCTGCTATCCACAGATATGAAAATTTCATCAAAATATTTTGAAATCCTAAGATGGCAAGAATTGTTCCAATGATTGTGGACGCTTTTTGCGGACGCACTGTATTTCCCCGAGTTACACAACGTGACTGCGCATCCTCGTTATAATTACTGAAAACAAATCAAATGTTTCTGGGGAAAACAATAATTCGACTGTTTATTCCACCGGCGTAAATCCACTCTGAGAAGTGGGGGGATGATTGACTTTTTTGACAATTTTTTTTTCCTGTCGATCTCACACTTAGGTATAAGCACACACTCTCACTGACCCCCACAGACCCCCTTACACACATTTTAATATTTATTTTGCGAGCGAGCGAAGCGAGTGAGCCAAAAATAACAATTTTTCTAGTTTTTAATCGCATTTTCTAACAGAAATTCTAAAATATGAGCGAGCAAAGCGGGCAAGCCAAAAATAACCACTTTTCTCGTTTTTAATCGCATTTTCGAATAGAAATTCTAAAATAATGACGAGCGAGCAAGCCAAAAATAACCACTTTTTTGGTTTTCAATCGCATTTTCAAATAGAAATTTTAAAATATGATAGTTGTTATGACAGATATTCGAAGATTTTCCTAACGGATTAATTAGAATATATTTTCTTTCTTAAAAAGTGTGGGGGGGGGGGGGGATATTTGTACACGCCATCCCCCCTTCTCCAAAAAGTGTGTGGGGGGGGGATATATCCTCCCACCCCCCCCCCCCCGGGATTTACGCCAATGGTTTATTCTGTCAAAAAACATGATAAACCCTCCCCTTAAAAAATGAATAAACATAGAGTAGTCAAAAAAGAAACATAGTGTCCACGCATCAGTTTGGCTCCTGCGTTAATACCTTAATGATTTTCTTTCACTAAAACTGTGCTACAAAACGATTAATGCTGGTAATGATAATGATAAATCTAATAATAATGATAATGAAAGTATTGAAAATAAAACAATAAATATTTTGGTATAGCGATTAACACACGCATAATTGCATGTCTCTATCATTGTTTATGCACTTTACAGAATTAGTCCGTGGGCCAGAGGGGGCTACCGTGCACCCCCCCCCCCCCCCCCTCTGACCCTCCGTCTTGGGTATCATTTTGTTCGTTAGTATCTCTAGTGTCAGAAAAACGAATGTTTCCAGGAATAGAATCATTTGCATTATGTTTTTAAACCATACTTCAAATCAATGTCAAAATCCATGATTTTCAAATTTTGACCCTTTTCTTGAGGTATGCCATTTTTAAAGATTTTAAATGGGCTCTATCTCAACTAAAACAGAGTATCTTTTCAAATGAATTAATTTTTGTTCATTTTTTGTCAAAATGTCATCACACTGATTTCTTGATTTTTCATTGACATCTTCACACATAGCCACCGACAGATCTGACTTGTCTCTGTCATACACATGCTCTTCACTCACTTATCATTCGAACAACAAAGAAATTCCAGCAACTCTGGAAAAATAATTGAAACAATTGAAAACAAGATATAGGTTAACTGTTGAATGAAGATTAATTCATCTTCCTTGTATGGTGGTTGTGAAGATGATTTCATCTTAGTCTACTTGTGTCAAACGAAGATTATTTCATCCTTATCTGCAGCTTTTGAACGAAGATTAATTCATCTTCCTTGTATGGTGTTTGTGAAGATGATTTCATCTTAGTTTACCTGTGTCAAACGAAGATTATTCATCCTTATCTGCAGCTGTTGAAAGAAGATTAATTCATCTTCCTTGTATGGTGTTTGTGAAGATGATTTCATCTTAGTTTAACCGTGTCGAACCAAGAAGATTTCATCCTTATGTGTAGCTCTTGAATGAAGATTAATTCATCCTCAGTGTATGAGCATGTGTATGACAGAGACAAGTCAGATCTGTGGGTGGCTATGTGTGGAGATGTTAATGAAAAATCAAGAAATCTGTGTGATGACATTTTGACAAAAAATGAACAAAAATTAATTCATTTTGAAAAGATACTCTGTTTAAAATAAGCTCAATTTTTGTTGAACTTTCTATCATATAGTCTTCATCTCTTTAGCAATCAGCAGACAGCATTTTGTTTATTTATATTATTATTCTCATATGCAAATTAGGCCATGAAACTTGCATATCATTAAATATGGAGATTTCCTGTTTCAAATATTTTCAAAAATGGATTTCAAATTTCATTTTCTTTTTCGTGCACAACCAATAAAATATTTTCTGCCAAACATCACATCATTCTCCTCAACTTTATCTCTACTTATGGAAAAATAATGTTTCCAAGGTCACATGTCCCCCTGGGCTATGTTTCCAGCCCCTTTTCCAACTAAGATCAAGGTACTTTTTTCGAGGTTTTTGCCTTTTTTTTAGGTTCCAGCTATGTAACGTACCTGAAATGTCCAGTAGATATTACCAAAGCTTCATTAATTATTGAGTCATGTTTTTTGCTTGTTAGTAGAAATCCACTACATGATTTCGTTTTAATATATATATATATATATATATATATATATATATTTTTTTTTTTTTTACTGCTGTACCCATTGTTAATATAACATGAATAGCATATAAGTGAACATGAATATTGTGTTATGCATTTATCGATCTATTTTGGAAGACTATGTGAGCAGTTGTTATTCTTTTGATAATTAGAAACATAGCTATTACTTAGAAGTTGAAACCAATAATTTTCCAAATCAATTGGCCTGTAATACCACCACAATTTAGTACATATTAAATATAACATAGGTTTAGCCTTCATTTCCAGCCCTTATTCTGTGATGTTCTGATAAGAATTCATGAGTAACTTAACCCATAGTATAGTTAGCGGTTTCAATAGGAGATATTACATGTACGTTGTATTAAAAACTCAGTAGAAGAAATGAATTGTATAAAATGACAATTTATGGTATCTTTCAATCAAGCATATTATCAATCGGAGAAATATTATTAATCTATACATCCAGCCCTCACTGTAGTCTAGATAACAGCCGATTCGTGATAATGTGTTGCTACCACACTTCAATTCTTTTTAAAACCAAATCTGGTCTTCTTTATTAAAATAAAATACATAAATACAAACATATATTTCACAAGTTATTCAACATAATGTTACATTTCGTCAGCTTCATAAATACATTTTCTTTCCTTTTATATCTTTCAACATCATATCGATTTTTCAAAACATATGTAAACATCGTTTTCATTTCAGTACATCTTATATTTTTCGTAGAAGCTAATTCAATCTTGATACACTTGAAAATCGAAAATAATGCGTAGTTCAGTATCAAATTAATTTCTTCTTTCTTTGTCTCTTGTAAACCATAAACAACGTACTGGATGTTCAAATTAAAATTTTGATCTGAGCACCTTCTTATATATGCTTCTATATATTTCCAAAACATTTTAACTTCCGAGCAAAAACTAAAAAATATGTAAAAGTCTCCTATCCGGTCACATTCATCACAAATATCACTACTTCTCATATTCCATTTCTTTAAATTAGAAAGTGTTGGCAATAAGTTGTACATAAATCTAAAATTAAAAAGGGCAATGGTATTATCTTGAATCTTTAAGTTTTAGTGTCCACGTATATGTCCAAGAGTGTTTTTTCTCTTCTACGACCATTTCTCTCCAAAATAATTGTGCCATTGATGTTTCAGTATTTAATTGCATCATCTCGTGATAAATTTGTTTCACACTAGAATTACTAGTAAGTGATGTAGTCACAGATGGCATACAGGATTCATTCTTCGAACAGTTGTTCTTAAATCTTCTAAATAAAAACAGATTGTTTTCTTTTAAATTTTCTCTCCATTTTTTTTTTTTCTTTTTTTGCAATGCCGGAATGCAAACTGCATACTGTGACAACCATTGTCCATCAAGATTTACCAACTTATATTTTAGTTCGTTTACTGCCGGGGTTTACTGTAAGGAAGGTATTCTTAGATACCAAATCACCTACGAATAAAATATTTGACCGTATTAAACAACATCCTTACATTGTGTCTGATGCTATCATTAAACCATAACAACTCTTTGCAAATTTCTGCACTTGAGATAATCTTTGTATTATCCTTGAGCAGTTTTTCCTTTTTCAAAGTAAAGTAGACATATAATATTTCACGATAAAACTTGGGAATTGTTTTCAAAGACAAAACATGTTTTGGACCACACTTATAATGAAACTTCCACCTAGTTTATCAAACCAGTAATCAAACATCCATTTCCTTTTTTAAATTTTGTATCATCGAAATATCTGAATAGCCATTTTAGCTTAAAGCTGTTGATTTGTAAGCCTATATCTAACATATTTCATCCACCTTTTGACAGATCATTAACTACGTTAGCCCTCTTTACTTTATGAACTTAGATCCCCAAAGAAAGCTCATCATCAACTTATCGATTCTCTTGATCAAATCATTAGGACAAAAGATAATTTGAGCAGTGTATACAAATTTTGATAATATTGATGTTTTTAAAATAGTTATCTTGCCTTTATATGTAAGATTTCGCTGTTTGCAAATGTTCAGTAATCTTTCTATTTTATCTATTTTGTCTTTTGACCAATTCAGATCGCAACTAAAGGATTCATTTCTTGAAAAGAATATCCTAAGAGCTTTAACATAATTCTCAGCCCATGGAATACCACTTATCATCTCTAAAGGTTTCTCTTCCCCTAACCACATTGCCTGTGTTTTATCCTTATTTAATACAACACCTGAAAAATTTCCAAAATTTGTGATATACTGCACAGCTTTATTTCCTGAGCAAATATTTTGAATGAATAGTGTCATATCGTCAGCTAACTGACATATCTGTATTTCTTTAGATTTTTCTCCAACACAAATTCCTTTTATACCACCATCACTTCTTATCTTATTACTAACTACTTCAATGGCCAAAATAAAAAGTAGAGCAGATAAAAGACAGCCTTGTCTTATCCCTCTAGAAGGAGAAAATGTTTCTGTGAAATGTCTACTCAAAAGAACACAATTTGAAATCTGCGCATATAAAACTGAAACCCGTTGCCTGAACATTGTGTTAAATCTATATTTTTCCAAACATTCATTTATGAAATTCCATTCTAGAGTGTCGAATGCTTTGTAGAAATCTACAAATTAATTGTAAGTATGAGGAGATTTTCACTCTTCTCCCTTAGAAAGGGGTTGGTGTCAAAAATAGGTACGTTTACACCTCTCATTCTCAAACCTTGAGCTAATAAGGGTAGTCTGGGTTCACTGTCTTTGAGATATATTCGCCACAATCCACCCACCTTTTGTAAACCCATGATCCTTTCGGGAGCAGTTGACTTGGAAAGGGTAAGATAGATCTCTCCTGTCTGCTGGTTCCGCTCCGCATTGGGTATATCTGCTTGACGCATGAATACGGGTTTCGAGCCAGGAACTCTTCGGCTTGGATTGTCGGCCACCGTTTTCTCAGCGTACGCGCTGTCAGTCTTCTTCCTGAATCTATCTCTATCTCCTCCATCACTTTTCGAGTGACTTTCAAAATAGTCTTAACACGTTATGAACCTATCATGCATCCTTATTATTACACATCCAATTGTATTCATACTGCATTAGCAATTTTCAAAGATTGAGATTGAATGAAAGAATATTTCAACAGTTCATGGCTGTACCAAACACCGAGGGGGGGGGGGGGGGGGGGGGGGGGAGCAGTTACATCCTCTCTCCTTCGTACGAATCCTACTTTTTATTGAAAAATCCAAAAATTCCACCCAAAGTGTGCGCTATATCTTTCAATTTCAACTTTAAAAGTGCAAAAGGATTTTTTGCTTGGGGCGGGGATAAGAATGTGTGAAATATGTGGGAAACAAACGCGACAGAGTAGGGGAAGGGGGTGGGACGGATGTCCCCCCCCCCACACACACACACACATACAATTTGAGATGGTTCAAAAGCTGCTTGCAAGGAAGGTGATTTTCATAGAAGGATGGGCTACCCTTTTTACTTTTTTAGAGCGGTATTATATACTGTGCCTTTGTAACATCCGTTGCTGATATGTCCATTTGAGAAGTGTAATCCTAAACACGAAATGTTTAATATTCGTTTCATATAAACTGTAATGTCATCACTCCATCAATCAGGTTGCGTAGAACTCACGACATCCATGGATAAGTTATTTCCTTTGTCATTCATGCGTTCAGTGATGCCTCCCCTCTCCCGGAAACCAGTGCCCATCCTTACTGATTCGATATGTCCTCCTAGGTCTTCCTCTTCTTGCATATCTTTTAAAGTTTTATACAGGGCCAATGAGTGGACCGTGAGCTATGGATGCCTTTGAGCAAGACCTGAGAGCTTCAATCTCCTCTGAATCACTTTTGAGCTGACATTACATTTGTAAGGTTTCCGTACAGCTCAAAGTTCCTCATTCTCGTTGCAATCTGGTTGACGCTGAGAGCCGTCCTCAACATTCTTGTGTATCACCTATCCATCATCTGAAGTCTTTTTGTAAGGGTCCCGGTCTCTGACCCGTACAACAAAACAAACTCCACTGTGCTGTGAAGAGGCATATCTTTAAGTCTTTACAGAGGTCTGATTTCCATACAGACTTCACGCTGTGGTATGCTGCCCAGTCCTTCTTCACCTTATCCACAACATCCTCCTGTGTGTTCCCGATCTTTGCTCCCAAGTCCGAGCCGGAGTTACAGTGAAACCAGAGTCGTGGTGGTTATCGAGTGCCAGACGCATGACAAAGATGTATAGAGCTAATGTATCAACCCGGGGTACTCCAGCAAGTATATCAACGAACTCTGTCTTCCCATCACGTTTGATGACCTTGGCTCTGGTATTTGAGCCTATCATGGATATCAGGCCCACTACCTTGAAGATTCCTTAAGCCCATAGGATCTTCACCAGGAAGTTTTGGTCCACAGAAGTGGAGGAAAGGTGTTCTGGACAAAGACAAAGAGCTCTACAATTACTTCAGTCCATTGGGCAGTGATCATTCGGCTTGTTATGAGCGATGGAGAGCCTAAGAAAGAGCAAAGCTAAGCCCTGAAGAATTGCCTATGATTGGGGAGCATTAAAGGAAGATCGGGAGCTACAAGTGAAATACACTGTGGAGTTGAGGTGCAGCTTCAATGTTTTGTGTAGAGGAAATGATGACTGCAAGTAGGAGACAAGGAGTGAGTGTGCGACAAGGAGGTATGGATTTTTCATCACTGCAGAAGCAGAATCAGGAGAGACCCTGGTGCTGGAGAGGAAGAGGAAGATGAGAGAGACTACTCTGACGATCCCAGAGTGTGTGCAGCCAGAGGACACCTTAGAGCTACCAGGGACGATTTCCATGCTGATCCTTCAGAGTAGTGAAAGAGTGTGTTGAGAATAGGAAGGAGGAACTCTGTGGCAGCTACACTGAGACGAGGCAGGAGGTGCTGATTGAGAAGATCAAAAGAGTTGGGAGAATAGCAGACATGTGTAAGAGTAAGAAGAGCTGGATGATCATCAAGGAAACCATGGGGAAGAAGAGAGGGAGTTCAAGTGAGACCCAAGTTATAGGATAGGAAGGGAAAGGGCTGGAACATTTTAAGACCCTACTACGACAACCCCCCTGCCTCGGCCCAGAACACCATGGAGATCAGGCATCTATTCAATGATACGGATATCGAGACGGAGAATCAAGGAGGCTAAGGCGTATGGAGTGGGTGGAGTGGTATCGGAGGTGATGAAGAGGTGTGATTTTGTGGATATCATCACCAAAATTCGGTAATCAGGCACGGGAGAATGGTGTTGTCCCAGATCAACGGAGGATTAGTTACATCATCCCCGTACCAAAGAAACGCGACCTCCCTTATCAACAACAACAGGGGGAATCTCGCTGATGTCACTTTGCAAAGACCCTCAACAGGATGATTCTGAACCGTATTGACCCAGAGATTTACACAAAGCTCAGATACAACCAGAATGGCTTCAGATTAAAGGGAAGATCCACCACCAGTCACATTCTATAGGACGATTCGTGAGGGCGCCAGAGAGATGAGACTCTGCATTGTCATGGTGTTCATTGACTGCAGAAAGGCCTTTGACTGCCTGATGAAGATTCTGCGGGCTTACGGAATCCCCTCCCTTATAAAAACAACACAAACACCAGAGCAGAGGACATCACACCCTATGGGATGGGATAGCTCTTTGAGACATTGGTTGGAGTATACTCCAAGGTGATACATCAGCCCCATGCTTCTTTGTCATCATGACTATTTATATGCCTTGCACTAAGGAACCCCCAGAACTCTGGCTTCGCTGTAACTCCGGTCCGGAGTGTGAGATATAAGGCTAAGAGTATTTCAGCTTGCTGACGACATAGTTCTGGTGACAAACAAACAGAGTAAATGGAGGCAGATGAGTTATCACGGGAGGTTGAGGAGGTATCTATGAATGCAGGACTGCGGATAAATGAGAGCAAGGCTATCTGGTGGAGAACATCTTGGAGTCAGAGGGCATCGTGAGTGCTGGTGGGAAGCCAGTTACATATTGGTAGAAGATTTCCTGCAAAGATCAGGAACACAGGATATGTGGATAGGGTGAGGAAGGCCTAGACAGCATGCCACAGCCTGAAACCTGTATGGAAATCAGGCCTCCTTAGGGACTTAAAGATATGTCTCTTCACAGGAACAGTGGAGTCTGTTTTGTTGTATGGGTCAGATACCTAGACCATTACAAAAAGACTAACTCAGATGGTGAATGGGTGATACACAAGAATGTTGAGGACAGCTCTGAGCGTCAACCAGATCGCAATGAGAATGAGGAACTCTGAACTGTACAGAAACCTTCCAAAGGTCAGCTCAAAAGTGACCAAGAGGAGAGTCTTTCGGGTAATGCCTAACCGCGTGCAGAGCTCATAGTACACTCAGTGGCCCTGTGGAAATTCTTCTTGGATATGCAAGAGGAAGACCTAGGAGGACTTCCTTCAGGATGCACTCCGTGAATCTTGGGAGTTCTACCCTACTTGACTGATTGATCGATTGATTGATTGATAATATTATGGTCTACTTACACTGATACTTGACAAAATGTTTAGGGTCACACATCTCGAACTAACATATCCGCAACGAATATTACAAAGGTGTTGTATAACTTAGTGCTCTAGACCAAAACAAATTATAGTTCATACCGTTTGCGACCTTCTGAAGTTTTTCAAATGCATTTATTATAGACAAATGTCTTGCTACAATATGGTGTCGTGCTACAAGATGTTGCTGTCTGGTCTCCTGACTTGCACATAGTCATGTCTTTGTTCCTTGCTATAGCCTAACTGCAGTCTGATACCTCTTCTGTAGTGTTTCCTTTCCGTTCTTTGAAGTGGAAACAGTTGCGTCTCCTTCTATTAAGAAGATCACCTTCCTTCTAAGCATCTTTGAATATATAATCTTTTGGGAAGGGAGGGGGGGGGGATATATCCGTCCAACACCCTTCCCCTGTTCGGTCACTTTACTATACTTTGCATGCTTGTTCCCTCAAATATTTTACAGATTCTTGTCTCCGCCCAGAAGAAAAAAAAAATCCCTTTGCAGTTTTAAAGTTGAAATGAAGGATTTGGTGCACACTTTGGGTGGAATTTTTGGAAATTTCACAATAAAAAGACAATTTTATACGCAGCGGGGGGGGGGGGGGGGCATCTGTCCACCCCTGATGAATACGGTAAGGCCATTAACTGTTAAAATATTCTTTCATTCAGTTTCAGTCGGTAAAAATTAGTGAGTTTTCGATTTGCACGTTCACTAGTGGACTGCGACGTATGCGGTAAATTTTGAAGCAGTGCGCATGCGCATCGACGAGCTCATCGTTCGTAGCAGATTTCTAGAACGTGTTCACCCTAGTTTTGCCGTCGTTTGGAAACTGTGACGACGTTGGCGCGATATTTGGTAAGCGCTATACAAAACACCACATTACAAATCACAAAATGGACCCAATTGACTTGATTCTGCAAGCGGAGAGTAGTGGAAGCATAAGTTCTCTAAAACTAACACATTCTCTTGTCTGTGATTTCCCTTAATTCAAAATTGTTGCAGAAATATCCATAAAATGAACACATTTTATTTCTGCATCGGCAATCTGTTGCAGCATACAGTCCCATGCACCGAATTTGGTGTTAGCCGTGCTTTAGTATAGCCATGCAAGTAAAATTTGCGGCGTAAAGTTAGACCTCCTAGCGTTTGACTATTCCTATCAATTTCATAATTTCCCTCTGTAACACGTTTCTGTATTAATTCCGGTTGACACTGCAATTAGATTTTGATGCTGCTTAAAGAAGAAATTTCTTGTTCTGTCCTGTGACTGTGTTTATCTGACTCTATCTAGATCTAGATCTAGTAAGACTAAGTTAGATCTAATCTAATAAGACTAACTTAACTGTTAAATCTAAGTCTAAAAAAATCTAAGACTATTTAGATCTAACAAAAGTAACAGTATTAAACACTACAGTTTATGGGGTGTTGTAAGAAACTATCAGTAGGGTAGGCCTATCAAGATAAAAAATTTACTTTTGAAAGTGGTGTTTAAAAACAACTAGCTTACCGGTCAGCGAATCAATACAGGAAATACCGACCAGATAAGTTTTATTCCAAAATAGTAATCCTACTCCTAGTATCCGTGAAATTGAGGCTAAAGTTGGTCCCAAATGGAGCCATTTCTCTCTCCATGGCATAAGCTTTCCAATTCAAATTTTGCGCGATGAAACCTGACAGCGAACTCGAGACAGCTCATTCATCATTGGAGAGGGAGTGAATTTGGTGGAATTTTTCTACTGTAAATCTATGCTTGTTGGTGTTCCAATACAAGACTTATTTTTTTATATTAGTTTGTTAGGATTATTTCCCATGTTTATTATGTATTACATATTTACCAAAAAAAGGTCCATTATAATTGCCTTTCATATACATCTCAATCTCACAAAAGAGTCTTGCCCACGTAACTACTAACTACCCCCCCCCCCCCTCCCCCAAAAAAGGTTTTAAATGTGTTAGGTCTTTCCCCTTAAAGTTATTAACATTTTTAGATTTTTAAAAAGCTAATTTTGATACTTGAAAATTGTATAAACAACTGAGTTGTAGTTTTGAAATACCTATCTGAAAATCTCATATTGTAAAATGCATTGAAAGTATTTCTCAATATGAAAATTTTTAGCTAATATTTGTAAACGATGTCATCTTTTTTATAACGGTCGGTTTTTGGAACGGCTATTTCAATTTCCTTGTTAGATTTTTATAAATTTATTCTTGTTACTGAAATATTGTGTAAACATATGGGTTATAGTCAGTGGCGTACCTGGCAAACCTCGTCAGGGGGGCAAAAATTTTCTGACAAGCAAAAAAAAAAAAGAGTTCAAAGGTCATCACCATTTTCGGAAGCACTTTCCCGTTCAGAATGTCTGACAAGCAAAAATGTAAAATTGTGAAGACATACAGATGCTGTTACATCCCAAAGAAAGAGCATTCTCAACACCTGTATAGCCAAATAAACTCGTTTCCCATTTGCATAATATGTTTAATTTCTTATTGGACTGGTTTATTACAGAATTGTCACATGAAAATAATGAAACTAAATCTGATTAAAAACATCGATTGAAAACAGTTTCATATTAAAAATGGAGATTCGGCATGATTATGATCTTGCAATTACAACTATGAAGATGACGTCACTGAGCTGGTACGTACGTCGCGTCGTCGTCGTGTGAAATCGAAAAGGTAAAATATACATCTGCGTGCCTCGTCAACCCTGCTTCAAAAAATTGACCGCATACGTCGCAGTCCACAAGTGAACGTGCAAATCGAAAACTCCCTATTGTAAATGCAATGATAATGGTAATGTTTGCTATAAATGGAATATGGATGTGTAATAAACAGGATACCTTGAAGGATGATTATCATTATGCAAATTTTATATAGTAAGTATACAACGGCTATTTCAATTTCCTTGTTAGATTTTTATAAATTTATTCTTGTTACTGAAATATTGTGTAAACATATGGGTTATAGTCAGTGGCGTACCTGGCAAACCTCGTCAGGGGGGCAAAAATTTTCTGACAAGCAAAAAAAAAAAAAAAGAGTTCAAAGGTCATCACCATTTTCGGAAGCACTTTCCCGTTCAGAATGTCTGACAAGCAAAAATGTAAAATTGTGAAGACATACAGATGCTGTTACATCCCAAAGAAAGAGCATTCTCAACATCTGTATAGCCAAATAAACTCGTTTCCCATTTGCATAATATGTTTAATTTCTTATTGGACTGGTTTATTACAGAATTGTCACATGAAAATAATGAAACTAAATCTGATTAAAAACATCGATTGAAAACAGTTTCATATTAAAAATGGAGATTCGGCATGATTATGATCTTGCAATTACAACTATGAAGATGACGTCACTGAGCTGGTACGTACGTCGCGTCGTCGTCGTGTGAAATCGAAAAGGTAAAATATACATCTGCGTGCCTCGTCAACCCTGCTTCAAAAAATTGACCGCATACGTCGCAGTCCACAAGTGAACGTGCAAATCGAAAACTCCCTATTGTAAATGCAATGATAATGGTAATGTTTGCTATAAATGGAATATGGATGTGTAATAAACAGGATACCTTGAAGGATGATTATCATTATGCAAATTTTATATAGTAAGTATACAATGTAAGACTATTTTGAAGTGTATTAACACATTATCGTGAATGGGCTGTTATCTAGACTACAGTGAGGGCTGGATGTATAGACTAATAATATTTCTCCGATTGATAATATGCTTGATTGAAAGATACCATAAATTGTCATTTTATACAATTCATTTCTTCTACTGAGTTTTTAATACAACGAACATGGGATTGTAATATCTCCTATTGAAACCGCTATCTATACCATGGGTTAAGTTACTCATGAATTCGTATCAGAACATCACAGAATAAGGGCTGGAAATGAAAGCTAAACCTATGTTATACTTACTATGTATTAAATTGTGGTGGTATTACAGGCCAACTGATTTTGAAAATTATTGGTTTCAGCTTCTAACTAATAGCTATGTTTCTAATTATCAAAGGAATAACAACTGCTCACATAGTCATCCAAAATAGATCGATAAATACATAACACAATATTGATGTTCACTTATATGCTATTCATGTTATATTAACAATGGGTAAACCAGAAAAAAAATCTATATTTGTTAAAAAGAAAACATGTACTGGCCTTCTACTAATAAGGAAAAAGCATTACTCAATAATTAATGAAGTTTTGGTAATATCTAGTGGACATTTCAGGTAAGTTCCATAGCTGGAGCCTAAAAGACAGGCAAAAACCTCGAAAAAAGTACCTTGACCTTAGTTGGAAAAGGGGCTGGAAACATTGCCTAGGGGGACATGTGACCTTGGAAACAACATTTTTCCATAAGTAGAGATAAAGATGAAGAGAATTATGTGATGTTTGGCAGAAAATATTTTATTGTTAGTGCATGAAAAAGAAAATAAACTTGAAATCGATTTTTGAAAATATTTGAAACAGGAAATCTCTTCATTTAATGATATGCGAATTTCATGGCCTAATTTGCATATGAGAATGATAATATAAATGACTAAAATTTTGCCTGCTGATTGGTAATAAGATGAAGACTATATGATAGAAAGTTCAACAAAATTCAGCCTATTTTGGTTGAGACAGAGCCCATTTAAAAATTTTGAAAATAGCATACTTCAAGAAAAGGGTCAAAATTTGAAAAACGTGGATCTTTACATTGGTTTAAAGAATGGCTTAAAAAACAAAATGCAAATGAGTTTAGTCCAGGAAACATTCGTTTTTCTTACACTGGAGATACTAATGAACAAAATGATACCCAAGGTGGAGGGTCAGAGACCGGGGGGGGGGGGGGTGGTGCACGGTAGCCCCCTCTGGCCCACAGACTAAATAGAGTTCAAAGAAGTTTTAGGAGAGGTGCACTGGGTTCATGATTTGCCCTTTTTACAAAGGTCAATAAATGTGTTTTTTAATGAACTGGTGAAGGTGTCATATGTTTTAATAATTTTAAATGTTCACAAACTTGTTCACAAAATAGTGGCTACGTATGAAAATGACCTTTCTCCATATAACTTTGTCATGGTTTGTGGAACACAAAGTCCCTGATGGAGAGACCTGCTACTGGAGCGTAGTATTCTTTCTGGTTGATATGGAGTTACCAAGTCAATAAGTTAAATGGAACCCACTGATGTAAACATTGATAAGTGAATAGAGTACTTTAAACTGGAAACGAGACTGGATGGGCAACCAATTGCGATATCTTGCGACTGGGGATATTGATTCATGTTTCTGAAGAAAGTTGTAGTCTTTGAATTCGGGAAGATGACTGACCAATGAGCAAACTAATACAAACATTGAAATGACACATAAAACCAAGAATTAGTCGTTCAGTGGATCTATCTAGAAATGAATTCGAATTTCGCCTATTTTGTACAACTTTGTACAATCCGAATGATGTTGAGCGACATTTTTGTGAAACAAGCTTTTCAAAAGTGACGTTATCGTCACAAACGACACCTAAATTTTTGCATGTTTTAGTAGCATAAAAGAGTGCGATTTACGTTCAGTGTTGGTATTTGGTGTCTGATGGCTTATTAATGTCTGATTAACCCCCATGGAACTCATTAGCACGATCCTGTGAGATTGATTGTATTTCATTACGTGTTATGATTGACCTATTTTCTTAATATTGGACGTGTTTCTGAAAAACAGACGAATTAGTCAGAGCGACCAGATCGATGGCGTTGGCAGTTCAACACAAATTTTATGAGGTAATAAGACTTCTTGCTTTTAGCCGACTAAATTTCTTATAAACATCTAATTCTCCGTTAAGATTTTCTTATTTAAACCTTTGTACACATACCCACTTCTAATTGAATTTAAACTTATAGCTATAGCTGTTATTATCATTTGCATCAGTACTTCTTCTACTATTGCATCATCTTTCCAAACGGTATTTCTCCGTCATATTTAACATATTCACTACTAAAACATTATCAAGCCGATGAAAAAAATATCCAAGCATTATTTCATTGGTGAACTCGCTTCATCATGTCCATAGGAAAATTAATGGCAAACGAATACATTGAAATAGTTATGAAAGTTAGAAAACATGAAATTTTCCTCTAATCTTGGAATACAGTAGCAATACTTGAATGCCGTGCAAAGGAAAGGTTAATGTAGGCCTAATTGTTATACCAGGGGGTGATAAATCCTTAAGAAGAGTTATTTTCATTTGGAATTTTATGATCCATGAAGAATGATTTTCGGAAATAATTTTTTGATTTGATCTTTTCCACGCCAGGAACGAACCTCTCGTCTTGGCCATGAACGTAAGCCCTTTTTCATAACCTTCAGTATGTTTTCCGAAGGATTAGGAACTAAGACCTATTTGTACGTTTCCTGTACAAGTTCGACATCATATTACTTTATTATCCTTTCTTTCGGGGAAGAAGTATATTCAAACTGATTAATTAAAATGATTAAACAGGAAGGTCCATCCAGCATCGTCTGATGAAGGGGAAAGGATGTTTTTTTGTGTGTGTATGTGCGTGAGTGTGTTAGTATTTCAAACTCCCTTTGGTGGATATAGACTTTATCCTTCATGAGAGGGGGTCACAGAAAGCAAACCAAAAAAACCCCGACTCTTCGGAGCCCTGCTTTATAGTGGATAAGAGGAAAACAAAGGGTAACAATCCTTCTCTTCGTCACTAATTCGATATAATTTCTGTTCGCCATGAGGCATTAACAGCAAAAGGAATGGGTATTACAGGTTTCTATGTCGGCTTATGTGCTATAATGGGCAGATGCTTTGAATATTTTGAAGAATTTCTTTCTCACTTTGGATAAAAACAGAAGAAGCATGTTTTTTAAACTTAAACTCTCCATTTGAACGTATTTAAGATTTGATTTAAAGTATCCTTTACAAACTGTTGAGACTATTATCCCTCTTTTTTTTCCATTTTCAGAGAGACATCTCCCAAGTATAAAAGCGGAGGTTCTGCAAAAAGCTCAGGAAGCTGCTGAAAATGAAGAACTGGAACAAGAGAACCAAATGACTTATCATTTTTGGGACTTTGGTGGCCAACATGTATATCACATAACCCATCCAGTGAGACCTGTATTATTTTGATTTCCGTGTTGCCTTCTCTTCCCGCCCTCACTCTTTCGCTCACTAAAATGTTGACCGAATTCTTCATCCATTATTCTAAACTCAACTCTTAGCTCACAGCATAGGTGTCGATTTGTGTTCGTGGTTGGGGAGATGACTGATGCCGAATATCCTCGACCGTAGAGCAAAACGACCGAGCGGGGAAATGGTGTGGACAAACATGAAGGATAGACTAATTTAATTAAACAGGGAGGGGTGTACTAGTAGGGCCTATTTCTGCTGCCCATACCTCTGCCTTATTAGTCTAATCTACCGTTTCTCCAATTAACCGCAAAAAAAAAATTGTTTTCAAACAATATCGCAGAGGTACATCCTCATTACTTGAATGAGAACTTCAGGGAATTGAACATTTCCTTAGAGTATGAACCACATCCCGTTTTTTTTTTTTTTTTTTTTTTTGGTTTTTTCTGTTTGTTTGTTTTTGGGGGGAGCGAGCGAAGCGACCGAACCAAAAATTCCACTTTATAGCTATGAAAGAAATAATATTCGTCGTCAAAGTACACTCAAGCTAGCAATATAAGATGTTTTACTAATTCAGCACCTCACTGGTACAATTGTTTACTTTCCTAAACCACGCTGTATTGCAAATATTACAAGTGAGGGAGGTGAGATGCCGGAAAACGCATTCTTTTAGGAATGAAGTTTATTTTCAATATTATCAAAGTCCGATATAGATCTTTAAAATATCTACAGTGCAGCGAGTGAGGAAAAAAAAATAAATTCTTTCATAGCCTCAAATATATCTAAATAGTTTTGATCACTTAAGTTGCCAAATAATGATGTTTTTTGGCGCATCGCTTGCCATCTAAACATTTTGCTTCTATGAGCGAGCGAAGCGAACTACCGACAAAAACCCTGTTTCTTTCTGATAAAACGTAGAATTTCCACCAAAATAAATTAGATGAATTTTATGATATACCATTTCCCTGTATTCAAGAAAGGCTTTACATCTCGCTGTAAATGAATATAATATTTCTTACATGTTTATCAGCATCCTCCTTTCTCATATTTGGTATGATAGGAATAGGCTACCGGTCACAGGCTATTATCTAATGAAAATTTTTCAGTCATGGGTCTTTTTCCCGTTCGACTGCTTGTTGTTATATCATAATAGTACATGCATAACAATGGATAGAATGACAAGATGCAAACCAGTTTCATTTCATAAAAAACCTAGATAAAAACATTAACTGGCATCGGTTAAGATAACAAAATATATAAAATGCGAGTAGAACAATGATAGAAAGGCAAGATGCAAACCGATTTGCTTTCATAAAGACAGTATTATAACCACATTGGGTGTGATACTTAAAATTCGAGAGAGCGAAGCGAGTAAGCGCTGAAAGCCTTTTCATTTTCCTTTCCTTTTAAAAAAAATGTTTCTTTGCTCTTTATTCTCTTTGTCTTTGTCTTTACTTTTGGTGGGTTTTTCGAGGATTATAGGAGGCTATGAAATTTTTATGTTTTTCATGGTGAATTATTCGGGGGGGGGGGTATTGTACAGGCCACCCCCCTGACCGAAATATTGGGATATCCCCATCCCCCTCCCCCCGGGATCGACACCCATGGATCACAGGTCTAATGTGAATCGGGTTTAACTCCATTTTTTATTCTGAATGACCGGAGGTGTTAAAGGAATTCAGCAACCTTAAGTCAAGTAGCTTTTAAATCAAAGCTAAGACGGAATAAAATAGATCAGCGAAAATCTGAACGAAATCGGACGCGAAATAAGAAAGTTATTGCTAGATGAAATTTTCTGTATGACACTTTTTGACACTACAATAGCAATGAACATCATTTTGTGGAAGACTCTCAATATGTGTTTTACACACACACGTTGAAACATTTTCATGCTGCTTAAGATTTGCGCATTTTCTCAAGCCAAACTCAAAATATATGATTTAGGAGTGTTTTTCTACACACAATATTTTTTTTTTGGAAAAGGCCACTGAAAATATGGCTTCTTCAAGAAAGTAAAGAATATGTGAAATTATGTGTACAAAATATAGTGTGAGTTTTATCACCAATAGCTATGGTAGTGTCAAAAACAGAAAATTTCACAGTTTCATTTTCTTATTCCGTTTTTTTTTTCCTGTTTAAATCTATCTTAGCTTTAACTACTTGACTGGAGGGTGCTGGTTTCCTTTAAAACAGAGTTAAAGTAGTTTAAGTTCACATAGGGTTTAGTTGCATGGAGACGTGGTCTGCTGCTACTAAAAATGCCAAGGAAAGATAACGTGTCATAAAAAGGGGTTGAGATTTTTATTTCGTTTTATTTTGTTATATATTTAATCAAGAAATGCCTTGATCATCCCATGACTAATTGATTTCAAAATAAAGTGCATCCAAATCAGCACATGAATTGTCAAACTTCCAAAGTGTGGGTAAAATGTAATACTAAGTTGTTCGGTTGATTCGTAAGAAAATCATATTCTTCTGTACTGAAATCAGTATAATTTTTGCTGCACTTTAAAATTCTCAGGCTTCAGCTTCTTACATAGGGCAAATCAAAAATTCAATTAAATATCTTAATCCAATAGATTTATCAATCAACCTTGTTTATCAAAATTTCTTATACTAATTTGGTTCTTTCCCTAATCACAATCTCTAAGATTAACCTCTTATCAAAAGAATTTAGGGTGCAGTAGACATCGTAGAAGTAAAACTTTAAGGCCACTCTCGTCTCTGAAAGCAGTGATTATTGTGTACGTGAAAGGAAGTCAAAACACACATAGACTAGCGCTGGGCGCAGTCTAAATTATGTGCAAGTTAAACCCGGCTTTGTTGTTAGTGATTTAGACTAGGCTTCCGAAATTTCAATTTTAAAACCTCGGTTAAAAGGGACATTTAGACTCAACTAAGATTGGACTTAGTTCCATAGTTCGTTTAAACTGGAGTTTGGAATAATTTTTTTTTTTTTATATTTGCCACATTCATTTTGAAATTACAGGCAACTTTTTTTTTATTTGAACAAGGCACAGATCACTCTTTCAGAGAACACTTACGATGTAATCTATGATTGTATACAATCGATGTTGTCGCTAAGATCCAAGACCATGTACAGATTTATTGAGGGCAAAAAATGGACCATATCTCTTTGTTTTTGTTAGTAATAAGCAAGAGATAGCAAAACCAAGAATCCGTTAAGGTTGTTCTTTCTTATTCTTGAGAGGAATCATTCAAAGAAAATTGCAGAGGGAAATAGATTTGGATACCGGGCTTCAGACGAAAATTCAAGCAACCTTAAACTGTTAAAGGGCACAAAAGTCATACAAAAATCATGAGCGTTCGGGATATGCAACACACATCCCCCCCCCCCCCCAGCCTGTATAAAAGGCTCAGAAAGAATGCAACACTTATTTGAGAATTGCATTCTTCACTTATTTCAACGACGTTAATGACACAATGTCACTGTCTGCAGTATAATTCAATAGAAAATCATTTTCAGAGTGTAATGACCGAAGATCATCAAGGTGGTTCGACAGCTGGCTATTTTTAGAGGCAATATGATTTCACAATTTGCTACTTTTGCAATCGCAGTAAATGCTGCGAATGAACTTGTAAACTTTTCAAGCTACTGCGTAGAAAAAAAATTGAATATCACTTCCAAATGAAAACATTCTTGTATTGAACTTTTTAGTTCAGATGTTAGCAAAAATCTGTAAAAATGGGTTCTACTGTGTTTTTTACTCAATTTTACGCATTTCTGTTCCCGCTTTGAGAACCTTTAACGAAACCTAATACCATTTACTTTTAAATGACAGATTTTTCTGACATGGAGGGCTATCTACATACTCGTGATCAACCTGACCAAAGAAAATTCGGTTTGTATAACATTCAAAATGAATAGATATTATTCAGAAGTAAATACTGCTTGTTAATAGCTTGATAGGGCAGAAACATTCTTATTAAGGAAGTACTTGTCAAATTATTATGATGGATATATATATATAGTACAGAGGTTATACCAAGTTCAGCTATGAACTTTCAAAATATATTTGGGGACTCAAAAGGAAGCAAACAAGCCACAGTCTAAGATGGGACATATTCAAGAAATCAAACCTAAAAAAAAGAAAAAGCGGAATGTGCAATCTGTGCATGGAAGATAAAGTGGCTATAGCCACTAACAAAGGGAAAGCGATCAACCGCCGATCTGAGCTAATCACAAAATGCCGTCACAACAATAGGGAGAAGAAACCATCCGACCGTAGCCGTTCCGTGCATCCATCGCCCCAAACGAGGGAAACCCAGTAGCCAGTCCGCCTGAAGATCGCCAAGCGTGAAACCGCCGGTAGCGGGCAACCCAACCTTTGAGGTATGTATATATATATATATATATATATATATATATATATATAGGAAGATGGCCCCTCGCAAAATGTGGGCAGTGCTTCATGTTAGTACACAGACACATACACGCCCACACCCGCACACGTATATATATATATATATGTTTGTATATTATTCTCTCAATTGATCTCATATATGTATGTATATACACTGTATATGCACTTGAGTACGCTATCGGCTGTTTCACGCTTTTCGGCGATCTTCAGGCGAATGGACTAGGTTTCCCTCGCACGGGGCTGTGGATGCACGGGATTGCACGGACTGACCAAGTGAGGTATGTTTACTATTGCTCTGCTGCATTGCATCCAGCACTACAGCTGAACTTGGTATAACTTCTGTACTGCACTGTATATATTCCGCGTGTTGGTTCCAATACAGGAAAGACGACAAAATACAGAAGTAATGCATTTTGGTCCAACGATGATGTTTATTCTTGCACCAAATTTTCGACGCCAACACGGTCTTCTTCAGGGTTACACAAATTGAATATATATATATATATATATATATATATATATATATATATACATACATGAAGATATAGACGAATGTAAATAATTTCGACAACTCCCTTATAAATAATAAAAACTGAAAGAAATTAAATGATTTATTTCAATGCATATATATATATATATATATATATATATATGGGAGGGTGTGTGGGTGTGTGTGTGTGTGTACATTGTATTCCTGATGTTATCTGTTTTTATTCATGATTGTTACTGGACAGAAGTGTTACCAAACAGGGCCTTACTAAAGACCAACATATCTGATCAAATGTACCGCCCTGTATAAATATCAGAATAAATGAAAAATTAAATATCAGATATAGAATTAACCACCCGTCCCTAAAATGTTAAATACCAAAAAGGAAACGATACTACTGGGTTACCAAATACTGACTGTTCATGACTTCAAGTTAACTGTCAACAAAAAGAAAAAAAAGGAAAGAAAGAAGAATGAGAAGGAAAAGTATGGGAAAAATAGGGCAAAATCTGACTTGCAACTATATAATAGTCCTATTTCTTCATCTAAAACGTGAATAAAGTCGCATGTGGGTCATCTCCCCCCCCCCCCCCCCCTCAATATACCCTGGTGCCGCCCATGCATTTTCATATGTTCCTCGTCGCTTTCACCGCCCCCTTAATGGAAGCGACTGGGTTACCAAATACTAACCATTTTTGTGGACTTCAAGTCAATTGTTTGACTTGACTTGAGGTCTACTGACTTGAGGTGGCTAGACCTCAAGTCGACTATCACGTGGGTATTTCCATTGCAGCGTACATCGTGTATATGCGCATACGTATGTGTGTCTATCCATAATTCACTCTCCAGATTAACATGAAGGACGTTCACTTTTGGTTGAAGTCAATCTATGCCCACGCTGTCAAAGCTGAAAGCATGATGATCGAAAACACACAGAACTCTTCGAGAAGTGATGAGCCAAACATCATACTGGTTGGTACGCATGCCGATGCTGTAAGAGAAAGGGTTAGTATAGTGAGGATGAATGAACACTACACTGTTAGTAGACACTAACGAGCTTAGAAGGGAAGTGGTACCGTTTCTTTGGAAGAACAAAGGATGTGCCTTACAGAAAATAATCAAAATTAGCAAATATCATTTGCTTATTTTGATGATGATTAGAAGCATGTTGGCATAGTTACTAGTGACATATTGTACAACGCGTAGGCCTGAAGTGTCTCAGGAAATGTGAGACCATTCAGGAATTCATCCGGACATAATTTATTGTCTTAAGCATAAGTGCCAAAACATATACACCGTCAATACCATAGCCTCACAAGGAAAGTTTACGATAAATTTTTTCTCACCCGGCCTCGACAGGAAAATTTAGTACATTCTGATGATGATTTGCAGCATGCGCAGTGGGCGTTATTGTACAAGGAGTTACTGGAAATTCCGGCGTGAGGGCATTATAAACCCTTTGCATAATCCATGGAGAAGTGCCGACAGCCCTGAAGAACAATTTCAGTACCACATTTGTTTAATCTGTAGAATATCTCTTATGTCTTTGTCGTCTTATTTAGCACTTGTCAGTAAGACCGGCCCAGAAATATGTTGAAACCACCGTGAAGACATCTTGGAAATAGGACAACTTTTGGACAATCTTTGTCATTAAATAGGGAATTCATGTCTGACAAGTAAATAAAAGCGACCTTATTGGATGTATGACTAAAAGTGTTAGCCAAGGTTTGTAATATACATATATATATTGAAACTGAGGTATTGGCATTTAATAAATTCATTAAAAAAAAAAACTCTCCTTTCCACGATGACTTACACATCACTTCTCATCAGGCATGATGCATATTGTATACGGCTTGCCACGATGGGCGATCGGCACAATTATAACAACACCACCCCCCCCTCCCATAGATAGATAAAACAAAATAAAAACAAGATATGCACTTTGCGATTTGATTTTTTTTTTCATATCGGCCCATTGAAGGTCTAAATTGGCCACCTAATAATGCCTTTATCTCCCGTAAGTACTGGTCTTGTACCTGGAACATGTTTGAACCTAAAGACGTTGGTAAAAAATTATCCTTCGAGTGTAGTACTGACCCACATGTATGATTGAGATATATATATATATATATATATATATATATATATATACATATATATATAAAGCAAGATGTCCCCTCGCAAAACGTGTGCAGTGCTTCATTTTAGTACACAGTGAAAGAATATAAATGGAATGAAGCTGAAGCTCGATCATGTCCTTTTATCGTAATGGCAAGAGAAGGAGAATGCTTTATCACAGTCTTATTCGCAGTGTACCCCTCACCCTCTACTAAACTGATGAGCTCGGTCTAATTTCAACCCGGGGTAATTATATTCATTGTATCATTTTTTAATTACCATATTTCTAAGTTGATGAAATATTATGTCCTTATTATTTCGATATATTTTCTTCACTTATAATTATTTTGATATTACTTGTTCAGTTATGTATCATCAGTCCTAAAGTTGATTAAGAATCATTTCCGCATTATTTCGGTATATCATTTGATATTTAATTGTTCAGTTATGTATCATTATTCCAATTATGTATTATTTCGACATTATTTTGATATCATTTCTATGTGTATATTATTTTGCCTGTTCGTTTCTTATTTGTTCAGACCTGATGAAGGCCATGTTGGCCGAAAGCTTGTCATTACAATAAAAGGACATGATCGAGAGCTACGTCAGCTTTATTCCTTTGATATTCTTACACACTATATATATATTATATATATATATTTCTCTTAATTCCTTAACAGGTTCAAGGCCAAATGACAGAAATCAGAAAACAAGTCCAACAAACACCCTACGGCCATCAAGTAAAGCACTACTTTGATGTGGATAATTCAAATGAGCATGACCCCAAGGTACGACCAAATCGTGTTTTATTTAACTGTATTCGTAAAAGACATTCCCAAGTAGCTTTATCACTAATAGGTGAAGGAAAAATCACAGGTTTTAATGCTCACGGCAGCTATTTGTCTGGCTAGTGGGGATATCGCAATATAACGAGAGCATCAGATTTATCAAGAATTATGCGGTTTGTTTCATTCTCCTGAATCCACTGAATATTCAACATGGTTACAACTTACTACTTGCCTTTGTTACTTCTTACCTTGATATTCAATACTCTTCCAATTACTAACCAACCAAATCGACCGATCGCAAAGAGTTCAGAATACTGCTGCTCGCCTTCTGAAAAAAAATCATGAAGGTCATCACGTATCACTCCTTTCCTGAAATCTCTCCATTCGCTCCCTGTTCAAAATCGTATAAAATCCAAAATTTTAATGTTAATCTATAAAGGTATCGCAGACTTAAAATCTAGCTCCAGAAATTTTTTAGATTAGTTCCTGTCATTGAACTATAAAATATTGCAATATAAACTCGGATACTCTTTGACCAAAAAATGGAATACTTTGCCCTGTCAAACAAACCTTCTTTTGTTTTAAACTTTTTTTTTTCGTTAGGCGAAATTGTACTTTATTTACCAGCTAATTGAATGCGTTTGTAATGACTCAAAGTATGTTGTTGTGTGACAGCATGTTAATTATTCGTTACTGATGACACTGAAGTTCAGCCACCTCCTATACGAATTTTGCGTAACTGTATGAATATCTTAGCTACCTGATATCCCCTTCACCTCTTTTCTCTGTTAATACTGGGAGAAACACTGGAGATGTACAGTATGCTGCCCAGTATGTACAATGTCGTTATTGATAAGGAAGTTTTAAGTTCTACCGACTCAGTATCCTACTATGTTATGTTACTTTTGGAAAGTTACAATACTTTGTTAGTCGAATATTCGGTAATATTTGATAATGCAAATGCCGCCTTTTCTATTTCTTTGTACTCCATCCCATCGTCACCCCTACTCCGATTTCCTTCATATTTGAAACCAGTGGCGTAGACACGTCCTCAGACCTGGGAGATGATCCCCTAGCTGGACGCAGGGCCGTACGCAGACTTTTTTTTCCGGGAGGGGGGTAAGGAAGGATACGTAAAATCTTCGAAGAAGTTCGAAAGCAAGGGAGCGAAGCGACCAAGCTTTTCCAGAGAGCGCTTTTGCGTTTTTAAGATTTGAAATTGAAGGACTTGGTGCACACTTTTGGTCATTTTTTCCCCTTTTTTTGAAAATTGTCAGTAAAACAAAAATGTACCCTTATGGATACCTGGGGGCAACTCCCCTGTCCCACCTCCCTTCGATGGCACGGCTATGACTGGGCGTACTTTTTACATAAACACGCACAACTTCACACACCCTGGTGTGTGAATTATGAACACCTAATTGCCAAATATCATGAATATGGGGCTAATCGAATTCACGCTGGGCATCCTAAACCATCCTGTTTCTATGGGTGAATGAAGCGAACTACTGCCGAAATAGATAATTTTGGTGATTCATTTAGATTCTACCCAGAGAATTCGAGGATACTTGGGCACCTATAGCTGCAAAACAGTATTATTTTGATACCCGGACATGTTGCTGCGGGAGCAAGAGTGCTTGTTACTTAAAAGTATTATCATGTAGGTTTTTTGAACGAAC
>JAPZVO010000257.1:0-54517 GCA_029962745.1 Echinometra lucunter
TCGAATGAGTTTGTGAAGCAGTAATGGTTGTCACACAAATGACAAATACTTTTTGTGTGTGTTAAAGAAAACTACTAATAGATAGGATTATGAATATTTTGAATAACGCATAATAATACTGTACATTCTACATGTTCTATAGGCGCTTTACAGGGGTCTTGGTATGATTATTATGAAAATATCAAACAGTGCCACAAGCCCCCCCCCCCCCCCCCCCGAAAAAAAAGTTAGTTGAAGACTACAACGCTTTGTTATGATTTCATTTAAAAAATTTATTCAAAGCCATTCTGACTAAAAGAATGATCGACGTAAAAGTTTCTGAGTTGGAGAGGAGATGGAGAATAATAAGTAGGGATAGGAAAGCATAAGGTAGAGAGAGTCCTTCGTACATATACAAACCTTGCTATCTTTCCGTTGAGGAGTGGATCGGGATGAACTTACAGGTGGAATATCATCACTTGACTTGTGTGACCCTCCCTGGTCTGCTTTTGATGGGAAAACTGGTAATGGGGGCAATGGTCTTTCATTGATTGGACAGTCTGAGGGATGTGCTGATGGCTCGTCATTTATGCAGTTTTGCCCAGACTCTAGACAGAGATCCATTATGGGCAATAAAGCAACATGCATGTGTCAGGACTTATTAATAAGGATATGAATATGCAAATAAGATGTTTCCCATCGTCGGTTGGTTAAAGTAGTGAAATCTAACACATATGATTTACGTCCGTAGATAAAGAACTTTTAAACTTTACGGAATCTCAGTCTTTCTTCTTCGAGAAATAATGTGAATGATGAAGATGAAGCATTACATTGATTTTACAGACGGTGTTCATACAAGCGCTATTCTCTTCTGGTATACTTTTAATTATCTAAATATGTGTTCTTTATAGTGGTACAGATTTAAGTGATTGACGTTGAACTGTTTGATTCTGCTCAACTTTTTTTATTGTTATTATTATTATTTTTTATAACTATTTTTTAACTGGAATTTCCTTTCTGCCATGAGGGGTATTGGACATGCGTCTTTTCAGGCTTAGCAAAAGTATTGCAGCTTTATAAGTGAATCATCTCAGCAAATATGTCATACATTTACATGTTTCAGAGCTAATGATTTAAAGGGAAGGCTTTATTTGTATTAGCGGTTTCCTGAATTTATTTTAGAAGTCCCAGAGATAAATTTACCTGCTTCAGAGCCAATAATGAAAGGGGATCGAGGGCCTCAGTCAGTAGTTCTAGTGTTTGTCTTGATAAAATTAGGTGTTTTTAGCAATAATGACTTAAGACTAGTATTGCGTTCATTCTCGCTGCAATTTGCATTTCCCCTAAGTCACTGTAAGTAAAATGTCACGACACAAAATAACACAACTTTGACAATAGCATTCGTGCAATATTTTTATTCAGCTGAACGTTACATTCATGCAGTTTACGACATATTACATTGCAAACATTTAAGCACTCTGGGTGAAAACATAACCCATGTACATTGTAGGGGGGATTTGAGTCGACACTCAAATTAATGTGCATTATTTAAAAGATTTTCACAGATCTGCATCAGGAGTAAATTAACATGTATAAAATTCACCAATGTTGTAGACAGAAACGACTAAGACTGATCCTGAAATGGTAGCACAGGTCAGTCGCTCTAATTAGTTTATGATGAACTACGGCACTTTAAGAAAACCTTTGCAGTACTTGGATTGAACGTTTATCCCGCCTACCCTATCAGGCGGTTATATACTGGCTTAGGACCTGAAAAAAAGACTAAAATTCTTCTTGTGGTAGTGTAGGATTACCAAAGGATTACAAATTTAAGATATGCAATTTTGTTTGTTTGATGAACCTTTATTTCACGTCTTGTTTTCGCTATATACAAGCGACTGCAGAAGCTCCAATGCAAATTATAGCATACTCAAGTATGCCGACGATACAGACAGTGATCGTAGCCTTTCTGAGAAATGATCCAAACGAGTATTTTACTCAGGTTGATGAGTTCACTAGTTGGTGTGATGACCATTTCCTTACACTTAATACCTCAAAAACCAAGGAAATAATTACTGACTTTCGTCGGGGTGGTGGGGAGCACGAACCAGTTATGGTAGATGGTGAAGTAATTGAGAGGGTAGAAAGTTACAAATATCTTGGTATTGTCGTCAATGACAGATTGTCCTGGAAAGAAAACACGGAATTAATCTTAAAGAAAGGGAACCAACGCATGTTTTTCTACATTTGCTTCTTTGTAAAATTTGCCAATGGAAATTGTGTTTATTTGTTTCATATGTTCAAAGACTAAATAAATTCTCTATGACTCTATGACTCTCTCTATGACTCTTTTATTAATATAAAGTATGAAGAATATACTAGCTTTCGGGACACTGGCATAGCCAAGCAACATTACAAAGTTCTGCAGTTGCTAATCAGTGGCATTATGGCGTAACTCCCGGGGGGGGGGGGGGTCCCCCATCGGCTAGCAAAAAAAAGAAATGAAATGATACACACACACACCCTCACACACTTTTCCACTTGGTGCCCCCCTCCCTCCCCCATGCGTTGACCCAAGGTAGGATACTTTTGCAAATAATGAAAGTACGGTACTTTTCGACACCAGATTAGTGTAATGTAACTGACAAAGTAAACGAAAGTGCAAGAAAAATGAAAAGCAACATGTGAAAAAGGAAAATTATGACATGTGATGACTGCCAAGAGAGCAGACAGACCGAGCACAATGAAATCTCAAATGCTGACATACATAATGCTGTACGTGGATATAGTCTTGACTACTGCATCCTTTTCTGATTTTCAGTTATTTCAGCAATGGCTTCATTCTTGCAAATTGATTTTATACACAGTAAATCAAGTACAAAGATATAGAAAGTGGATCGCTGGTTTGTCGACTGAAATATGATGGTGCGCCTGGATTATTTATGGTTGTACCAGGATAAAATGTGTGCGTTTGTGAAATGTTTACATGCAATTTCGTGAAAAGTTTACTCCTCTGAAATTGAAACTGAAATGGTTTCAATTAAAAAAAAAAATCCACATAGCAGCTCAAGGGCTGAATTGCATGGAATGCACGAACAAAATACATGACACACAAATTTTATGACATACATTACAAATTTCATGACATACAATACAAATTCTATGACATACATTACAAATTCCATGACATACATTACAAATTTTATGACATACATTACAAATTCCATTAATGTATACATAAAATAAACAAAAAATAGAGCAAAAAGAAAAGGAAGGGGGGAGTACTGCTTGTAAAAATATACTGATACATTTCGTCTTGTGTGAAATGATTACATCCCACTACAGTGCATCGTGTCAGATTGTGCATTCAAAAGTATGATAAAATTGAACTTGGTAAGCAATCAAGGAAAGTATAATTATAGTGCAGAGTAAATCAGAGGCTACCTTAACAACGATATTTGTTTTATATATGCCTTGTTTGGCTTTTCTTTACTTTAATTTGCTATTGAATTGCAAGAGAGTAGGTGAGAAAATTTGCATGACAAGCCACTTTTTTAGGAGTCGAACCATTTTTATGTTGTTTTTTTTTTATTTGTCATAAAGTAATAAAAAATTACTTCCAATATTTTATAATCAAACTAGAACCACCTGATTATGTATTTTTAAAGTAAACATAGAGTTAAAGAAATCTTAATCCCCTTTTTCTTTTCCTTTCTAAAAGGATACACTGTTCATTCAGTGTATATCTGTTTCATTTTTGTTCTCATTCTCAACAGGCACTTCATATTATTTATTATCATCCCATTTATTTTCGCTTTCGTGTTTGAGAGAGAGAAAAAAAAATAACTGCAAATAGGTTTACTTGGTCAGAACGAAGGAAGCTTTCAGTGCAGTTACAAAACCTACACAATCCCGCACGTTTGCTCAACTATACACATCAAATTTTCCTATATGAAATAAAAGGTACTAGATTTGTATTACCCGTTTTTATATGCATGGTTTAAGTTTGAGTAATACAATGCGAACAATTTTGTTCAAAAATGTTTCTTTTATTGAAAGCTTAAATCAAACAATGACTATGCTGTCCTGTCTCAGACTTGGTTTTGACACAAACCTCTATCTTCAAGGATTTCCAATATTTTAAACCGAATACCAACTTACGCTCTGAAGGGTCATACGAATTTAGATATTCTAAAGTTGTACAACTTTTGTGACTTGACGAACCTTAAAATTCCATTTCAATTTGGAATGCGGTTGCAGTCAGGTCAGCTGGTCAGGTGTGCTGTCTCCAACATTCACTATCTTATTTAAAATGGTACCACACTCTTAAAAAGTCACTTTACGATTGCATTGTTGCGGTAGATTGTCCTTTTGGTCTATCTGCCAAGTTTGATGGTTTAGGTTCTCGGGTAGATTTAATGCAAATTCGCATATAAATATTCTACCGATGAATCCGGAGAATCCTGCGAAAGGAGATGATAAACCATTGTAGATGTATTGAGTTGCAGTTGAAAAAGATCACAGCAATTTTATAATGGCTCTATTACTTTTTTCCTATCTTTCATTAATATCTTATTTCAAAATCACATGGAGCACTGAGTTTTGCTTGTATCTAAAAGAACAAATCTTATTCAATATCTTATTTTTGATAATCTAAGATGTTGAAGAAGTCTTGTAGTTCGAAGTGCCTTGGATATGAACAATACAACTCAAGTATACTTTCCAAATGGGAATCCGTTACTTGTTCAATCATAAAATTTGCTTCAAGTTTCGTTTTGATAAATAGATACTAGATGATACTAGATGATACTAGATGAAAGAGGAATACACAGGTCCATTACCTCTTGAGCAGTTGAAGAAATACTGCTGGCTGCTTTACGATGTTTGTCGACTGTTGCATACTCCACTGACGGATCCAAAGGAGGTACCTAAAAAGAAAACAAATAAAACAAGAAATACAGTGAATTTTTAAAATCTTTTCGATTTATTCTCCTTCCTCCTGCTTTTATTTTTGAGAGGGGGAGGGACGGGGGGGGGGGGGAATTGTCGCCCACCGTTATTTTCAAAATGTCAAACCTATTATACATTTCAGATTTTGTTTGATGAAGAATCCACCATAAATGAACCTATTTGCGGGGTTAAATCAAAGTTGATAGAGAAATACTTAAGATGGCAACTTTTTCATCATCTTATTGGTTTGAGCACTGGGTCTTACTCGTATCCACATGATGTAGGTTTGCAAACACCTCAAAGGTCAACATTATGACGAGTAGAGGGAGGGACAAACGGAGGAAGGGCAAAGATACACGAATATGAATATCACAGAGAATACAACAGGCAAAAACAAAAACAAAAGGGAAGGACAAATAAGAAGGGGAAGAACGAAAAGAAAAAGGGGACATAAACTGAGGGGAAAAAAGAGGTTGGTATATTTATAAGAGTCTCCTTATTTGCTGCGGAGAGAAGTCATGGGCCACACGGTTCCATAAAATTGTGCCTTTGACAAAGACTGTAGCAGTTCACTGTTTGTTTATACCTGGTTAGATGCGGAAGGAATATTCTGAGGTGGACTTCGATTCTTGTCAACTGAGGCATATACCACAAATGGGTTTAGCGGTCCTTTCTACAAACGAAAAAAAAAAGTAAGTACGCTTTTAGTCAGCATTTAGTAACAACATTTTTTGTACAACATAAGATACTCAACAACCCCAAGGCTTTGATTTTTTGGTTGGTTTCCACCAAGATGCATGCCATGTGAAAACTGAACGAGTAGAAAAAAAAACAACAGTTATGCTATAACATTTATAATGTATCTTTAAAACTGACTTAATGTTGGAGATAAAGACAGATTGGTCAAAATGGTACGAAACTGACTCAAAGTTGCAGGAAATATGCCATTCGAAAAAATAAAAATCATATCACACACAAAATGTTGCCCGAATGTTTGGTCCGAAAACTGCAGAGCTCTATATGTATTTTCTTATTTTCGAATTGGGGGATATATTTTAGAGAGTACTCCTTTCGTATGTCGCTATGATATGCTTCCTAACGGACTTCCAAAGAATGAGAAAGCTCGCAAATTATCGTTTCACCTTTGAGAACTCAACCTTCTCTTTGATTGTCATGATTTTAAACAATATGTGTACCTGACTAGTGCCGGAAAAGTCATGCTTCATCAACTGAACTTCTTGAATTGGAGGACCAGCGACCGACGGATCCAAGTCTCTAATGAACATGATGAATGACAAAATCATGTGATTTGACTCTCGAGCGTAATAGTTTTACAATATACATATTATGTACCAATGAGCTTTTCTGAAATGGATCACTGCTTTTGATCTCTCACGCCCTCTCTCACTCTCTCTTTCTCTCTCCTTCTCTCTCTTTCTCTCTCCCTCACTCCCCGGCCTTCCCAGTTTCCCTTAGACATTGTCAAAGGTCAGTAATTTACTCAAACTTGATCGCACATTATTATGCACACCCGCCAGCAAGCACACAGACACTTCCCATTTGTTAAGCCATAATTATTATTAGGTGGTCTGTCTAGATCACCTCTTAATTTCGTCAAATTTTTCTTTATTTCTTTTTTTTCAGCCCACTTTTTTGTGCAATCCAAATCTCAGCTGGTTCAAATTGCATGAAATTTTGGTCAGTGGCCAGTCTTAATAAGCTCTAGCTTTTCCAGTCCTTTCATGTTTATCGGGTCATCGTGACGTCATCCAGGCGCCATTTTGTGAAAATCACCTCAAGGTCATATCTTCATAATAGATGGTCATTTCTCATTCATATTTGGCATGATCAAAGTTAATTTAAATTCACTGAATTCCAGATACTTTGACGCACGTGTACGCATACGTCCGCGCGTCAGCGCGCGCGCAAAACTTAAAAATGCTCCATCTTGAAATTCTGTTTGCATACGTTTCAAGCCATATTTGCGCGCGCAGCCTATGCAAGACGTAAAAATGCCGTTTTTTGGCATAATTTGCCACTCCTCATATATTTCCTGACAGTTTCCGAACTCTCAAGAATGAACTCCAACTTTTCCTAAGGCACGCGTGCGTCTCTGGGGCAAATAATGTAAAAATGTGCAAAAGCAATTCCCTTTTTGTATTCCGTTATAGCTCCTTAGAAAGGTTGAAGACACCCCAATTTTTTTGATATTTTCTGAAAGCTTATGACTTCTAGATTTAAATCCATGAAGAAAAAGCAGCGGGTTCACAGTAAAAAATCCGCATATTCTCATCTCAACTCAAGCATTCGATTTTAAATATATTACGTTATCTTTTCGGCATCTCAGTAGCTATCTCGCTAGTTGTTGGTCAATTTTCGCCAGGATTTTTATATGTTCTAGCCGAGCTATCACATCCTGCACACGCAAGACCAGATCCCAGGCATTATTTTTTTTAAAGTCCAGAGCCCCGGTCCATAGAAAAATTTCACTCGATCTCGAGTTTGGAGGGGGCTACAGATTTGAAAATGGCCTCATCTGATAGAGCAAAGAATTCTGCACAAAAACTTATGCAGGTACAAGTTTGTCTAATGACGTCTTCGGGTCGATAATAGCTTTTTAAAAAAATCTAAACAGGTTTTACAGGGAAATCCCATCTTCTATAAATGATGTTGGTTTTGTTCTGTTTTGTTTTGTTTTGTTTTTTTAATGTCGACGTCCCCCGAGACATTATTTGACTATAAGATTTTGACAGACCACCTAATTCGTCCCCAGTGACGAATTCAAATATCTTTATGTATTCGTTTATTTTATTAAGTTACCGGTATTAAGCAAAGCCATGAATATTTATGCTGGTGATATTACTGTTATAAAATCTGTGTTTTGCTGGATAAGTTGCATGCGGCACGCTCACAATGAAATGTTTAATAGGGCATATATATCATATGTTTGTATCTTCAGAAACCTGAAGAAGACCGGGTAGGCCGAAAGCTTGTAATTAAAGTTATCATACAGTTCAGTTACATCCGTTTTTCCCCTCATCTTATCCTCACACTTGCATATCTATCCGAGACGCCGTCGAGATGTTGAAGTTGGGTATCTTCGCATATATTAATATATATATATATATATATATATATATATATATATATATATTTACACCAAAAGTAATATATATATATATATATATATATATATTTACACCAACAGTAATTACTAAGCGGTGGTCGTAGCTTCTGTATCTTCCTTTATTGGCAAAGCTCCCGATCCATGATCTTCATCAGGAATCTATATATACAAACATACACGCACACATATATATACGACGATATATAAATTCCGCGTGTTGGTTCCGATACAGAAGAAACGACAAATTATAGGAAGTAATGCATTTTAGTCCAACGAAGATGTTTATTCTTATAAATACCAAATTTTCGACGCAAACACGTCTTCTTCAGGGTTACACGAATAATGACATAAACAAGATATGAATCAATTTCTGTTGACAAGGTGGTGGTCATGGTAACGCGCATGTTGTCTAGACAAAAGCATATTAAAGTTGCATGCTGTGAATAAGTGTACGTGAGGTAATTGTTTATTATGACATGATAACAGTAGATGATGCAACCAATCATGAATATGCATGAAAAACAATAAACGATATATTATGAAACAGATAATAGAAAATGGAAGGCGGCAATGACCCATTATAGCACTTGATTTAAAATAATATGATCAAGTTAACATTACTCTTTGGAGGAGATACCTGTTCTGGACAGAAGGTTATAGTAAGTAGAAAATATGTGAATTGATGAATGAATAAATCGATCAGATAATAAATCAATAGATCAATCAATCATTGGAATAATCAGTAAATAACTGAATAAACAAACAAAACTGGGTAAACCTTTATAAAAGGTGACAGTGATGATTATTTCGGAACTATTTATAAAAGTTGTATTTAACCAGCCATGAGAGGTCTCTATTGAGCTCAAACTGAAAGCTTCTGCTGTTAGCCCAGGATCCTGTCCCGAAATAGTCACCCAATTTTTCATATGAAATTTGACCCCTTAAAGTTAGTTGGACCATCCATCTCATTCACAAAATGCTTGTCAGACGGAACATAACCGCCGGGGTAGCCCCCAGGGCCTCGCAAAAGAGCCTCAAAGTCGGGTTGATTTCACCCCATCTAAAATATGCACCAAACTTTGTCAGGAGAAAGTAGTATGACTATACATTACCAAAACACAAAAACTGACAAAACTTTCCGTCGGGAAGAGTTGTCCGACGGCCCCTAAAGCATGGGGAAAATTTTTTCACATAAGGCCTGTGTACCAAATTTTGTCAGAAGGAAGAGCTATGGCTATACATTCCAAAAATATAAAAACTGACTTATATTTCCTTCTGGAAAAGGGTCTAACACTTTAAATTAAAAAAAAAAAAAAGTGCCCTTCAACTATAGGCTTTACTGCCCAAAAGTGCTCTCATAATAGAGAAAAATCCATTTTCCCACTTACCAACCACGATAACTCTTAAGTATTTCATTCAATCCAAGTTAAATTCACACAGAACAATCTTGAATAATGTTTAGTTTAGTTTTAGTTTAATCATATTACACAAATCATGCAAGTACATGTCTCAATATATGATACTCCAAATGGGAAAAATATATATTCAAATACATGTATATATATACAGTTCATAATATATAGCGATAAAACAAGGTAGAGGGGTCTACTGGGAAGCATAGCTTGTAAGAAGTAGACCCCCTGATGCATAAATTATTTAAATACGATATTAACGTAATATGATTAAACCAAGCAAATCATCAAAATTCATGAATAAAATTTAAAAACACACACATACGAAACAACAAAAAAAAAAAACACAAACAAACACACACAAAAAAACCAGTGTAACATTTATGTGTATTTACACTGGCGAGCTTGCAAGATGGCGACGACTACTAATCAGTTCGAAGTTCTCGGAGATGAGATCGATGAGCGCGGAGAAGATGGCAGTACTGGTGCCCATTTTGGCAATAGTGGGAAAGGAGATGGAATGGGAACAAATCAGAAAGAAAGCTTGGTGAATGCGAGTATGTTGGGGGACATTGTGACCGCGGTGATCGTGGGCATACAGCCGCTGGTGAACGCCACTATAGAGTCAGCCACCACGCGTGTTGTTGAGCGTGTGTGTGGGATGCCCCATGCCTCGGAGAAGGTGAAATCCGTGGTTCAGAGCCAACAATGGGGATTGGACGCTTTGGAGCAGTATAGCCGGCGGGATAACATAAAGATATTCGGAGTGCCCGAAGCTGCGCAGTCAGTGAGTGAGGATACCAACCAAGTTGTTATCGATTTGGGGAAGAAGATAGGTGTTGACATTGCCCCGCAGGATATCAGTGTAAGTCATCGTGTCCGTGGAGGCGGAGACGGGCCTCGGCCAATCTTGGCCAAGTTCGTAAGGAGGGACACAAAGTCCGCCATTATGCGGGAAAAGAAGAAGTTAAAGGAGGCCCAAGCGAAGATCTTCATCAACGATGATATCACCCCCCGAGGGGAAAGATATTGAGGGCTGTCAAGAAGGATCCGAATGTAGAGAGAGCCGTAACGACATCGGAAGGAAGGATAACGTGCTTCATGAAAGGTCAAACTGGCACACGATCGAGGAAAGTCACCATTGAAAACCCTGATGACCTCTTCAAGCTAGGATGGTCTGAGGAACAATTGAAGGAGTCGAAGTTATTCCTGGACATTTAGGACAGACCCGGCCCCATTCAACATGATGGATATTCAAGTTCAAGTCAAGATCATAACTGTGTAGGATCAGTTAGTAAAACTCTGAAACTAGGAGGGCTGAATGTTTGCGGGCTGAGAAGTAAACTTGCTCTAGGGGTGCTTCAAGATCGTGCCAAGGATTTTGATGTTCTTGTTTTGACTGAGACATTGTGGGACCCAGATTCTGATGTCTTATTGCCAGGCTATAAACATTTGTCCATGACAAAGAAGTGTAAAAAGCATAGATACGGTGGTATACATGGTATTTGTATCTTTCTTTGTGATGCTTTTTTTGACTACATACATGTAATAGGGGACACTTCCTCAGAGTCCATTTTTTGGTTGAAGCTCGATAAAGAATTGTTTGGAAAAGATTTAATTCTAGGCGGTGTGTACATTGCCCCAGAAGGGTCAAAATTCCATGATGCTGACGTTTATGATGTTTTAAGTGAAGATATTGTAAATATTTCTTGTTCATACGCAGATTTCCCATTTGTTTGATTGGAGACTTTAATTCACGGACAGGTCAGTTGAATGATTTTCTTTCCTTTGAAGACTGCATCTCTTCAGAGGTAGGTTTTGATGTGGTCGGTTCCAAGCATTTTGTTACCGAACAAAGTCTGGAAACTCTGGGTATTTATACAAGTCGAGTTAACTCCGATAACTTTGTTAATAATAATGGGCGTAAGTTAGTCGATTTATGCAAGGCAATGGACTTAAAGATTGTTAATGGTCGTTTTGGGAGTGATAAAGCTCTAGGTGATTTTACATGTTTGAAAAATAATGGTTCTAGTGTGATTGATTATGTCGTGTTATCTCCAACAGTAATGCCAAACATCTTGTCTTTTGAGCTTGGTGATTTTGATCCATGTCTTTCTGATGTACATAAGTTGATAGGGGTGACCTTTGATTTTAATGCTCCTCCCCAAAGGGTCATAGATATTTGTTCCGAGGCTCTTGGTGATTCTGATCTTGCCTCTGAGGGTACGAAGCGAACGAGTATAATACGGGATAGTAATAAGCTTTTTGAATATAAAGATAGCTTTTTGATTGCAGACGTAGAAAAAGTAGTTAATATGTTTGAAGAAGTTGACGTTGAGGGTTTAGAACAGGGTGATATTGATTCCATGTGCAAAAGTCTATGTGATGTTTTAATAAACCCTGCAAAATCATTGGGGATGGTGGTTGAGAAAAGTTGTAATACACCTAAACAGAAAGAAGTTAAGTCAGTCAATCAGACTTGGTTTTCGAAGGAATGTATACGGAGGAGATCAGAATATATTAAACTGAAGAATAGATTGTGTAAATTGCAATCAATCGAAGCTGTTGATATGCTAAAAAAAGAAGCTAGGAAGTATAAGCGTTTTATTAGAAAGACTCGTAGGAGTTATTACAAGAATCTTCACGGCCTGCTGAGGTCCTCGAAAAAGTGCAAACCAAAAGAGTATTGGGAAATTATAAATGAAAAGGATCATAGTGTAAAGAAATTGGGTAATGTTTCATTACAGGATTTTATGAGTCACTTTCGGAATTTAAGTCAAATGTCTGACGACACTTTGGGAAATACAGAAAGTTGTGACCCAAGAGAGATTTCTCATTCTTTAAATGATGAAATAAATCGTTTGTTTACACTTGAAGAGTTGATGCCATTGCTGAAGAAATTGCAGAATAATAAAGCTTTCGGTGTTGATAATATTATCAATGAATTTTTGAAGTATAGTCCATTAAAGGTTAAGGAATCAGTAGTAAAGTTGTTTAATTTAGTTTTGATAACAGGCATTGTGCCAACTGATTGGTGCATTGGGATCATCGTTCCGCTGTTCAAGAACAAGGGTTCCATTGACGATCCTGATAATTATCGAGGAATTACTTTATTAAGTTGCCTTGGAAAATTATTTACTTCAGCAATTGACGCTCGTCTTACTGCATATCTTGAAAGTACTGGGGTATTAGGGGATGAACAGGCAGGGTTTCGAAAGGGGTTTTCTACTATTGACCACATTTTCGTTATGCATTCTCTCATTGATTTATACTTGTCACAAAAGAAGAGGTTATATTGTGCATTTGCGGATTATAAGAAGGCTTTTGACCTTGTTGATAGATCCTCATTATGGTCCAAACTTATAGCAAATAATATTAATGGAAAGATATTTAATGTTGTGTATAACTTGTATTACAAGGCAAAGTCGTGTGTAAGGGTCAATAATGATAGATCAGAACTGTTTGATTGTAATATTGGTGTCCGCCAAGGTGACAATCTATCTCCTCTTTTGTTTGCGATTTACTTGAATGATTTTGAAATTTTTATGAGTCGTAGGTACAAAGGTTTAAATTATGTGTCTGACAATGTAAGGACTTATTTGAGTAATGATGATATCGAAGTTTATTTGAAATTGTTTGTATTGCTTTATGCAGATGATACTATAATAATGGCTGAGAGCCCTGATGAGTTACAGAAGTCACTGAATGCATTGTTTGATTATTGTAGCCTATGGCATCTTACGGTTAATACTAGTAAGACGGAAGTTGTTGTTTTTTCAAGGGGAAAGATAAGGAACAAGCCAGTGTTTACATACGCAGGTGATGTTCTGCAAGTTGTGGATGATTTTACATATCTTGGTGTGACACTAAATTATAATGGTCGTTTCAAAAAAGCAATATCAAAACAAGTTAGTCAGGCCAAGAGGGCAATGTTTAGTGTTCTAAGTAAGATTAGGAAACTCAAATTACCAGTAGATATTTCATGTGAATTGTTTGATAGATTAGTGCTGCCGATCGCTTTGTATGGTAGTGAAGTGTGGGGTTTTGAAGATATTGCGCAAATTGAAGTATTTCATAGGAAATTTTTGAGGAATATTTTAGGTGTCCATAAATCTGTTGCTAGTTGCATGATCTATGAGGAAACAGGGAGATATAAACTTCTGAATATAGTGAATATGAGAATGTTGAACTTTTGGTGTACTCTACTTACTGGAAAACAAACTAAATTGTCTTGTACGCTTTATAGGTTAGTTAAGACGATGCATGATGATGCTGAGAATGCTTTTTGTTCTAAGTGGATTCAAAATGTTAAGTCTATCTTAGATAGAAGTGGTTTTGGAGGAATTTGGGGTAATCAGGAATTTGTAAATGTCACATGGTTAAAACGTGCAATTGATCTTCGGCTGAAAGATATTGATAGACAAGACTGGTTGAGCGATGTAAATGAAAATGGCCAGTGTTTGAATTATAGAATTTTTAAGGATTCATTAGTTTCTGAACCATATCTAGTTAAATGTGATAGTGAGGATAGCAGAAATTTATGCAAATTTCGCTGCGGGAGCCATCGTCTCCCCAGTGTAAGTGGGCGGTATGAAGGAATAGTAAGGTCAAACAGATTGTGTACTTTGTGTAGTATTGGTTTGGTTGGTGATGAGTTTCATTATATGTTCCAGTGCGAGTACTTTACCAAGGAACGGAAAGTTTTTATTCCAAAGAAATACATAAATAGACCAAATACTTTGAAAATGAACGAGATATTTAATACTAAAAATATGAAGGTGTTGTTTAAACTTGCCAAGTTTGTCAAAGTGATATTACAGAAGTTTAGTTAATAATTCTATTTTAAGATATGTTTCTTTTTTTTATGGTTTTACCACATTATATATTTATTTTATCCATATGTAGTATTTCATCTCATGAGTTTAAAAACTGCCATTTTGTGATTGTTTTATGTTGTACAATATTGTAAATATGTTATATTTCTCATACTCCGGAAGGGGTCGAAAGAAATAAAGTTCAAAGTTCAAAGTACACTATATACAAAGATATATACATCTATTCTGACTATCCATGGAAATAACAAAGTAGATGAGATATTCAATAAATCAGTAGGAATTAAGTATGAATGTTTTAACGAGTGATTTAAATCGATTAAGAGTAGTTGCCTCCTTCACTGATTTGTCTAAAGAATTCCAGTTTTAGGGCCCTGTGAAAAATACAGTTTTGCAAGAAAATACTGTTCTACCTTTAGGTAAGTGATAGTCGTTTAATTATCTAGTATTGTATGCATGGAAAGAATTATTCTGGATGAATTTCTTTTTCAAGTCATTTGGTATATCATTTCTGTCAAGCTGATACATAAATTGATATAAATGTAACAGATAAAAGTCATTTAATTCAAGAATACGTTTTTGACGAAATAATTCATCTGTATGTGCTCTGACAGGAGCATTACATATTGTTCTCATTACTTTTTCTGAAGTAGAAACAATTTGTTAAGCTTTGTTTGGCTATAGCATTTCCCCATGCCAGAATCCCATAATTAAGATAAGGTAGAATAACTGCACAATACAGCATGGTTAGTACCGGTTTTGGAAGAACGTTTTTTAGTTTGTTGATGACTCCAATATATCTTCCCACAGTTTTGCAAACATTGTTGATATGAGAATTCCATGTTAGTCTATCATCAATTGTAAGACCTAAAAAAATTGTCGTTTGCACTTCTTTAATTTCAGTATTATCTAATAAGATCTGATGCGGGTAGATGTGACAAAGAGTGGCTAAAGAGCATGTAATTTGTTTTTTGCAAATTCAGTGATAGTTTGTTAGCTTTGATCCAGCTTGCTACCTTCTTAAATTCAGCATTCACTGTGTGCACAAGCAATTGCGGATCATGATGAGTGCAGAAAATATTGGAGTCGTCAGCAAAGAGAATGAATGAAAGAACATCAGATGAATTTTTCATATCATTCACATAAAGTACAAATAGAAGAGGGCCAATGATGCTTCCTTGTGGAACTCCGCAAGTAACTGGCTTAGTTGAAGATTCTGATTCGTTAACGGTTAGATATTGAACTCTATCTGTAAGGTAACTCCTAAACCACTCTAATGCATTCCCTCTGATACCGTATTTAGAAAGTTTACACACACACAAAAAAAATCATGATCTATTGTATCTAACGCTTTCAAGAAGTCAAGGAACAACCCGACAGTGTGATAAGAACTATCAAAAGAATGAGATATTTTATGTATTAATTTTAATATTGCGTGAGTTGTATTATGCTTTTCCCAAAGGCCAAATTGATTATCACATATAATATTGTATTTCCTTAGGAAAGCAACCGTTCTGTTGTATACTATCCTTTCTAGAATTTTCGAAAATGTAGATAATAAGGATATTGGTCGGTAATTACTAGCTGTTAACTGGTGTAACTTTTTAAAAAATTGGTATAACGTTAGCTATTTTCATCTTCTTTGGGACTCGACCAAACTCCAATGACATATTAAATATATGAAGCAGAGGGTCCGATATAGAATGTATAATACATTACATGACTCTATTGATATTGCCATTGTAACTAGGAGCCTTATTTGTCTTCAAATTTGATACAATCTCAAGTAATTCCTGCTTATGTGTTGGAGTAAGGAAAATCATACTATAATTTTCTTTATCCAAAAAGTCTTGAAAGGATTTTTTTCACCAGGAACAATATTTCGAGCTAACTTGGGGCCAACTTGAGAAAAAATATGTATTAAATTCGTCAGCTGTTGAACGACTGTCTTCAATGATAATTTTGTCAACACGCAATTTAGTTACAGCACTTAGATTTCTTACTTTTATTTAGTGCTCCGTTTATGATTTTCCAAGTATTTTTAAAATAATTTTAAAAAAATTGTAACTTTTCCGCATAAAATATCGTTTTTTACGTGACATGTCATTTGGTTTTGATATATGTATGAAACATATACATTATTTTTACGATTAATAGACCTTAAAATTGATTTTGAAACCCATGGAAGTTTGGGAATACGCCTATAATCATAATTTCGATATTTCTTGAGAGGAACAGAGAAGTTTAAACAGGAGTTAAAAATATCCAAACATATCTTAAATGACTCGTCAACATTCTCCTCTCCATCGGACCAGTCGACAGAACTTAACTTCTCTTGAAGAAATGCAATATTTTCATCAATAAAGTTACGACACACTTTCAAATACTTTTCTTTATCAATGTTTGGTCGTATTATTCTAATATGGGTAAAGATCAAAAAGTTATCAGAAATGTCAGATACAACAATACCAGCTTTCGGAAGAGGTTGAGAGTAACCGAATATGTTATCTATAAGCATCGCAGAGTGATCAGTAATTCGTGTAGGTCTAGAAATAAGGGGCAAGAATGAAGAGGACAACATAATTTCAAGGAGATCGTTTTTTGCAGAATGATTGCTGGTTAAGAGGTTGATGTTGAAATCTCCAGTGATGATACAATTACTGTTTATTAATGTTCTGTTTTGTAATAGTTCATTAGCAACCATCAGAAAATCATCTATACATGAAGTTTGAGGAGGTCTGTACATGACACCTATTGGCAATTTCTTATCTTTTGGTATTCTAGCATCCACAAATAATGATACCTGAATATCATTCATGCAATTCAATTCTTCTCTAACAGCATAATCAAATGAACACGGAATATATAACGGTAGTCCACCTCCAGTTTTATTTTTCCTGCTGTTTATAACAATATTGTAATCCGGGAGGGTAAATAGCAAATTGGAAGGTTCCGTAAAACAGGTTTCAGAGAGAGCAATGATCGGAGGATTTGATAGTTGCGTATTTTCTGATAATCGTAATTTCTCAAAGTTTTGGTTAGCGCTTCTAATGTTCAAATGTAAAATAAAAGCATTTCCTTTTCCAATCGAATTAGCATAGTTTTTGAATGAATTTTCTGTATAAAATGGAGACGAAGAAAGTTAGCATGCTGTATCATAATTCTATTTTGAGTTCATCAAAATTATTTGTTAGAATATCAGTAGCATCCCTGATAGCAGACGGACGTCTTTAAGACGTCAAGAACTGGTCATAAACTGGTCCACACGTCATATGTCGTATACACGACTATTTTACGACAACCTTATGACAGCTTTATATAACCAAAATTTTCTCAAATTTTGTTTGAACATAAGATGACATATATCTTACGTCAAATATTTACCACTTTTTAACGTCTTTTTTAAAGACCAGAATAAGACTTATTTTTACGTCAATTATTTCCCACTTTATAACAGCTTTTTTCAAGACCATAATATGACGTGTTTACGTCAGTTTTACGTCGTGATATGACTGTAATAGTTGATCGTGATTCATGAATATTCATGAATGACCAGAAATGACTAAATTTGTGAAGAAAGAGAGATAACCTTTGAATTTCAACATTTTATTCAATGATTGCACTGCTTATTTAATGAACAATGTACTTCCATGTTGAACACCATTCAGTTAATGTCATGGGTAGGGTATTTCAGAATGTATCAAGAAATTGTAATTTCTAACTGTTTTTTTTTTCAAGTACTACACTACAGTCCATATATATAGTAATGTCGATACAAAACATCAGTAGTTAGGTATAGGATGTAGGATGTTAGGATATAGGGCTAGTATAGGACGATCTGTAGGCTAGAACATTAACAAGAGAAAACATAATGTTGAAAATATTTTAAAATATTTTATAAACCAGCTTTGAAGCTTTGACGTCTTTATGATGTGATTTTTACTAGTCTGTGAGCTTCCTTTGGGTCTTACAGACGTCATAAAGACGGTTTTTTCCGACCAATATGATGTAAAATTGACGTAAAAATATGACGTCTTATTTTACGTCGTGTGCTGGTGCAAAGTATCGTCTTAAAGACGTATATATAATACGTAAATAAGACGTATGACACGACTTTTAAAAGACGTAAATATGATGTTATTCTTACCAGTCTCTGCTATCAGGGATATTTATCAAATCAAATATTTATCGACTTGATGTGACAGTATTCCGATCTTCTAGACTTAACGATATGAAATCATCATTCTCCAACCTGTTATTTATCATAATTAACTAAAATTGCAAACTTATCACAGTATAAATATAGTTGCACCTCGTTATAACGCTGTCCTTAGAGTCATAACCCATATTTTGAATTTGAACAAGGATACCATTGTAGAAGACATGGTAATTAAAATCATTAAAGATAGATGCAGAATGATTGGAGACGAAAGCATTTCGGATAGAAAAGACATTGTGAAATATTCAAGCATTGGACTGGTATTTAAGGTGAAATGAGAAATTAAAAGAGAAATGAAAAATATCATTGACTGTAAGATTATAATGAAGGATACTACATCTTAGCAAAGTCCGCCGTGGAGTTTAGGATGAATGGTTGGCTCTTCTCGTTTCTTCTGACGAAGACGCGGCCATTCTGGGTCCAGAGAAATGTATACCCAGCATCCCTCCTGGCCTTGTTTGCTTCCTTCAGCAATACCTTAGTAGGGGCAATCAGATTCTCGTTGACGTAGATCGTTGCATCCGACCGAAAACCGAGGTCCCTCGCACTGAAGGTTCTCAGAATTTTTCTTCCATCATACATGGTGTTACGGGCACGTCTGGTAGTGAACCTCACAATGATAGGGCGTGGGTGGTGGTTGTCATCTGTTCTTCCCCAGACGATGAACGACATCGATGTCACAAGCTGAGAGATCATGGCTGATATGCTTCGCAATGTGTAGGAAAATCTGTTCTGGTTCTTCTTCCCGTTGCTCTGGAACTCCAGATATCTCGAGGTTGACTCGGCGGTGATATTGATCCAAGTCATTGAGCTAGGTGCTCAACTCAACGAGTTTCTTTTCCAGATGTGCATTCTTATCCTGCAGATCTTTGTTAACCTTCTCCATCTTCTCGGTCTTGATTATCATTTCCTCAAATTTCTCATTGAGGAATGAAAACGAGTTAACAATGCTACCTTGGCCTTCTCGTACACTGTCAATCGCATGTTCAAGAACTGAGAGTTTTGTGTCGAGAAATTTGGACAGATGTCCTATCTCTTCTTGTATGAATGAAAGTTGGCGACTGTCATCATTCATCTCCTCTCGTTCCCCGGACTATTGTTGTTTGGAGGCTTTTTCTTCCCTGTACCTGGCTTTCTTGACGTCACAATGGATTCAGTAGGGTACTAGGTTAGGGGAACAGGACAGCGCGTGAAGAGTGGTGGTTCCGTAAGTAGATACCAAGCTGCGTTGCTTGGTGATAATGCGCAAGGATGAAGAGTTTTTTTCAAATTCGACTGTCACTGTTCTCTTACAAAGTATCAAAAAGGTAAACAAAAAAAAAAAAAAAAAACAGTTGAAATGTTCCAGATGAATAGAAATATCGGCAAACAAATATGTATAGTCACCGTCAGATTCCCTTTAGATCCATGTTAAACACCTTCCAGTAAAGATCCGAGAAAAGGTCAAATATCACAATATTTGGGAGCTCTCATGAAACACGTCCGAACCAGTCAAGCATATACAAGCCTTCATTGTTTTTTTTTTTTTTTTTAGTTTTTCTTTGCGTGCTGTTTAGATGTAAAATGATGATTTCAGTAATAAGTTATCAAATTTTGAAAATTGTTTTCTAAAAAAAAAGAGCAAAGCAATATTGCGAGTGTCATGTTTACACACCTCCTGCCCACCTTGGCTCTTGGACAAGGTGCGGTTACTCACGAGAGAAAAGAATCGTCTTTGTAATGATCACTGCAGTTCGTCTTTAGAATGATAGGACCTTACAGAAGCTCGAAAACTGCAATGAGAATCCGAATTCAAGAAAAGCGGCCTAATCCTTGGTGACTTACACGGGCCCCGTAATATCAAGGGAAGGAAGTGCTTGAAAGGTCACGTAAGCTCCGCCATCCAATAGATGTTTTGGAGGTCATGCATATTACACACGCAAAACTCGAACTGTAATTTGAGTGAAACTTCACTTGAATTCACCTCCGGACTAGAATTTGAATTCGTGATTTGTGATTAGCATTCGTGATGCTAATTTGCTTTCATACGAGCTAAAATTTCCTCGCCAGAATTATTTTTCACTGGAATCAACATTCAAATGACGAATTTTCTGTCGTGTGGAACAACTTTAGGTATTTGTCTAATTAACATCATTAACAATGGTAGATTTCAGCCTGGCAGCAACATAGCCCAGATACTTGGCAAGCTGCCATATTTTGTCTTTCAAGCAGGTGAATTAGGTATGTGTTTTAGGTGTGCTTACAGGACCCTGACAAAATTGATTTGCTTTTTTGAGAAAGCAATACAATTTTAAAAATTTAATAACTTAGTATTAAAATGATTATTTTACATCCAAACTGCACCCAAAGATAACTACATTACTCAATGTTGTTCTGTGTGAATTTAGCTTGGATTGAATGAAACACATGAGAGTTATCATGGTTGGTAAGTGAGAAAATGGATTTTTCTCTATCAATGAGAGCACTTCCGGAACAGTAAAGCCTATAGTTGAAGGGCACTTTGGTATTTTTTTCCCCCCGGGAAATGTTAGACACCCTTCCTGAAGAAAACATTGGTCAGTTTTCATATTTTTTGAATGTGTAGACATAGCTTTTCCTTCTGACAAAATTTGGTACACGGGCCTTATGTGGAAATTTTGCCCATTTTTTAGGGGCCGTCTGACAACCCCTCTCGACGGAAAATTTTGTCACTTTCTGTGTTTTGGTTATGTATAGTCAAATCACTTTCTCCTGACAAAGTTTGGTGCATATGTTAGATGGGGTGAACTCAAACCCGATTTTGGGGCCCTTTTTTGAGGCCCGGGAGAGGGGGGGGGGGGGCTACCCCCGGCGAATATGTTCGATCTGACGAGCATTTTGTGAATGGGATGGATGGTCTAACTAATTTTAAGGGGTCAAATCTCATACATAAAATGGGGTGACTATTTTGGGACAGGCTCCCAGACTATGTGGATTATGACACGCAGCTCAGCGAGTTTTCTCTCCTCTGCAGTTTTGTATCTTCCAACAAAGAAAACGATCTTGAGGTCACTGAGAGAGTGATTGCCTTTGCTGAAATGTTCGTTTACCGGGAAGCCAGTACGGTGTTGCCTGATTGTGCATCTGTGATTGTTGTATCTTATCCTAAATTTAGTGCTAGTTTCCCCAATGTATGACACGGCTGGGCATTTTGCACAAAGAAAGCAATGATGTTGCTAGAATCACAGTTGTGGCTGGGGGGGGGGGGGGGGGGGTTCATTGTATAGCCAGTGGAGAGATGTACCGATTTATCTTTGATGATATGAGGGCAGATTTGGCAACGGGCTTTACCGCAGGGGTGTTTACCTTTGGGTTGAAGGGGCCCCGGTAGCCGTTTCTTCACAAGCAGTCTTTTTAGATTTAGGAGGTTGCCTCTGAGCATGCAAAGGGGCCCTAGGCATGACTCTTGCGAGTTTTTCGTCTGCCGTGATTTTGGACCACTCTTTCTTAACCGTATGGGCAAGGTGTCGAGTTTTTGGATGGCAAGTAGAAACGAAGGGGATTGCCGCTTCGTCTTTATTTTTCCTTTCTTGACTTAGTAGATCCTGTCTACTTTTTCGTTCGATCTTGTTCATGGCTTTCTTGATCATGCTGACGGGATAATCCAGTTCTATGAAGTGCCTGCCGATTTGAAAGGCATCAGATTCGTAGGTCTGAGGATCGGATGTTATTCTTTTGTATCTAAGTAGCTGACTATACACAATTGAGTTCTTGATGTGTCTAGGATGGAAGGAATTGTAAATGAGATACTTTGTGTATACCGACGTTTCAAGTTTGCACCCATTGTAGAAAGAGTGACGTCAAGGAAGTGGATTTTCTCCTGTGAGATCTCCATTGTATCATCTATAGTAGTTCTACCAACTCGGTGTGATCGCTCGATATCCTTGTCAGCTACAAATGGGACTCCAAGGTTCTTCGAAACTATATCTGAAACTAATGAGTCGGTGTTCTCACCACTTTTTTCAGCGACCCCGAATATTCTGATATTGCAACCACGAGAATATTGTTCCAGCTTATCCATGGCAAACTGAAGACTACAAACTTCTTCTTCACGGCATTTCATAGAATGCTTAAGTTTGTCGATTTCCCGATCTTTCATATCAAGTTTACTCTGTAGATCAAGTATGTCACCCTGCATGACCTCTATTCTGCTTAGCACTTCATCCATCTTTTTATCTATAGCCTTGCTAACAGCATTGTCAAGAAGTTCAAGAAATTCTTGATTCTTCAAAAGATCCTTGATAACCTGGCACGTTATGGCTGCTGTTTGCCGAGTTGAGTTGGCCATGATCGATTGGTGCTCATAAGTTGCAAACAACACTTGGGACTGATGAAATATTCAAAATAAATGAGCAAGGAATCACCAAAACATGGCAAAAGTCTATATAGTAAAGAGTAGAAATAGCAACGGCACTTTACGGCTGCTCAGATTAGTTAGTGTTAGACTTAGAGCCTCAGCTCCGGCATTATTGCAGAGTCCAGCATGCTTTGCAGTTAGAGGGACCAGAGCATAAGAATCAAAATAACTTGGAAAATTTTCGTACCCATGGCCGTGCCTTTCTTTTTCTTTTTTTATTTTTATTTTTTAAAGTATCCATTGTCAAATTTGAAGTAGTCATGTTTCAGGATAAACTCTGTTTTTGATGCTGAATCGTCAATTTCAGTATTTGAGTACTCAGAATGACGACGCAAGAAGGATTGTAGAGCATGTAAACCTTATTCGTGAGGTATATTAGTACACAGACTTTTGACGTCCATAGTTACGAGCATGCACCCGTGAGGGATTTCAACCGAGTTGATCTTAAGAAGTCAGTGGTGTCTTTGACATAACTTCTGATTTTTGGGAGGCACGCCTGAAGTTTCTTGTCGGCGTACTCTTAGTTTCTGTAAGACATTGACACTAGATATTATTGGTCTTCCTGGACATGCTGGAGGTATGATGTTGTGGTCTTTGGCTTTGGGTAATACTTCTTGCGCGTCATTCTCGTCACATTCACTAACATTTGCTACCAGAGCCATCGATCCTGGGGGTAGGGGGGCAGGGGGCAGTTCCCCCCCATAATTTCCCAACCCCCCCCCCCAAAAAAAAAAAAAAAAAAAAAAAAAAAAAAAAAGAAAAAGAAAACAGAAAGAAAAAAGAAAGGAAAAGGAAGAAAGGAAGTGAAAAGGAAGTGAAATGAAAGCGTAAAACAAGAAAAAAAAAAAAAGAAAATGGGAAACTGGGAAGCGCTCGCTCGCTTCGCTCGCTCGCATTTAAGTATCTTAACCAATGCCGATGATAATTACTATTCTTATGAAAGGAAATCGGTTTGCATCTTGTGTTTATATCTAATGTTATACTATTCTTCTACTCATAGGAAGTAATATAACCAAACAAGATATCACTCCTAGAAATCGAGCGGCCAGTTGACCTAAAAATAGATAAACTTTCAGGAGACAACGCCCTGGATAAAAAGAAAAAAAAAACGCAGAACAAAAACATATTTTTCGTTGACTCGCTCGCTACTCTCGATGGTAAAAGCTAGATACAAGATGATTTCGGGCAGCAAGTAGCTTATTATAGCAGCGAGATTCCAAAATATCATGGGCAGCAAGGTGGTTGACAAAGATTTTGGGACGAATCCATATAATTTTGCCTGGATCGGTCGTTGACTTTGCTCGCTATGGTAGAAACAGAGTGGATTCGGACTGCAAGCGAGGTAGCTAAAACAGTGTCATATTCGGCACACAGGTGATCAGATGTATGATTTAGATATCATACAGGCGTGACAGGTTTATAGTGTATTCTGATGATAATGATGACAATAATATTCCGTTCTTGTATATCGCATATCACATTTTTATCACATTATTATGATGACGAAATAACACTTCTATCATTAGGGAAAAGGGTATATGTTTCCTCGCTCGCTGCGCTCGCTCGTTTCACATAATGGTTTTGAAAAGCAAACGAACTCGGTGAGATGAGACCGAATAGATAATGTAGATGTTTCATTGGCTCACAGCGTAATTTTCCGAAGGGTTTACTACATCTACCATGAAAGACAGTGTGTGCTTCCTCGCTCGCTTTGTTCGCTCGTAATATTAAAAAACAGAGTGGTTTGGGGGGCAGCAACAATGGACCAACGACGTGACAAAGTAGAGTTCATATTTGGCAGCGAGGTAACCATATACATATATATTAGGTATCATTTATGCCTATATGATAACTAAACCCTTCTCTCATAACAAGAATTTTTTTTTTTTTTTTGGAAAAAAGCAGGATGGTTCACATAGCAAGTTGCCTAATTTATCCAATTTGAAAAAATGCTTCATGTTGATATAGGCCTATGTGTGCCTATATATATATATATATATATATATATATATATATGCATGTATATATATATATATTGCTAAACCCCACATTAGGTCGACAACCCATGCTTTGGAATATTACAATGAGTAGACACTTACATTAGGTACCCAAAACACTGTCTACTTAAAGTTTACTAAGCGTTTTCCCTTTTGAAGACTGTTCTGATATTGACGACTACGGCATACTTAGAAGGTGAGAATTGACACTCTTTGAATTCACAAAAAAATTCTGTGAGAGTCTTCTAAGTATAAAGTTATTTCAATCACCTCTTGAAGCACCGTATATATTGCGTTCATTGGTAAAGAACATTAAGTTGACATGTGTATATCTGGTTTTGCCGCCAAATGGACGAGTATATCTACATTATCGCGCCAGTTCGGGGTTTCCGTATAGTCTAGCTTCAAGTCCAAACAACATTTTTAAGTCGTACTCCAGTATTCGATTTACAGTGCTCCCCTCCTGAAATTTACCCCCCGAATTCTAGCAGCTGCTGAAACACGGCTGTACACGCGCGCACCGTGCATGCACAGGGCGAAGATAATAAAGCGCAAGATCGGCTTACGTACTCCACAGACCAGTAGATGTACCATACGTCTATCACATCGAGATCGACGGTCTATCACACACTCGATGATGAATTCGCGCTAACGAGAGCGCTCGGCACAATATCTATAGTAGATCTAGATATGTACATCGAACTGCTAGCGTTAAGTTGCCGTGGATCTACAAAGTCAAGAAAAACAAGGTAAATGTCATTTGTATCATTATAAAGGCTTACTTTTAGAATCTAATGTGTTATTCTGCTCTACCGCAGGTAATCGTGGGTTTTAGGGGTTTAAATTATTTGCACTCTGTACTACGTACAGTAGGGACTAGGGTCTAGCGGTTTATTTTAATATTAGTCAGTAGTCTACGCATGGTACTGACTAAAACGCTAAGTTATATCTAGGATCTAGATCTAGGTCTACTCTAGTTAACGTTAGATCTAGATTCTAGATCTACTGTGTGGTCTGTTACTTAGTTCTAACAGTTACAGAGTGCAAATAATTTAAACCCGTAAGTTAAAACCAAGGGTTACCCTACCGCATATCGTGGTTTAGGAAACCACTCGTTCATTTGACGCAGGCACTTGGGTACAACAAAGTCAAAGTGAATGGAGGTGGAAATAGGAAACCAGTGCGTGTGACTGTGAGAATAAAGCGTTGCTGTACAAAGTGAACGGTGGTTTCCTATTTCACGATAATGCCGTGGTTTAATTAGTTAATGGTTACGTTGCGGGTACTTTTCAGTTTAGTCTAACACTACAGTTAGACCTAACGTTAGGCTCTGGTGTGCAGCCGCAAGTTAAACAAAAGGGAATTTGCTGATTAGGGTCTAACGAGTAACGTTATATTTATCGATCAAAGACTCGCACATAATTCAATATAATCAATGCAGAGTCCAAATACTTGCTTACTAAATAGAAGGCAAAATTAAAATTATTGGACAATAACATGGTCAGTAGTGTCCATTGCTCAAATGGTGCTAACTTTCGTTTTAGAGGGGTTCTGCATGCGGCCGCCATATGTCGGGCATTCAGCATCATAATTATTTATGAATAGATCTAGGTCTGAGTCTAACTTGTTAAATGAACAAAATTAATATCACATTTCATACATTGCATTCCAATACTTCATAAAAATTAATAATGTTCTGTTGATACCCATAAAATCTGTCAAACCTGATGATCTAGATAGTACTAGATCTATGTAGTATCAAACACCATGACCAAAAAATAAAAGCAGACTAGCTAGATCCTGCATTTTGTATGATGGGGGGGGGGGGGCCTTATCTGCGCTGCTAAATATTTTACTTGAAATTAATAAGCTATCCCTTTGATATTTATTATGCCATGGCTGATTTCATTTTAATCTTTATATCCTAAAGTCTAAAGAGCAACTGAGCCGAAAATCTTGTTAATATTCGAGCAAGAACACTGCAAATTTTAGGAGAATTGGCAGTGATGTCATTCTGCCTCTGAAAAAAAGCTGCCCTTGTCTGCGCACTCATTCACTTTACACGCAGTTCGGGAGTTTTTGCATAAAATGTGGTATTTTCAAGCCATGTGAGTAAAATGCAAAAAACTTACGATTTTCAGATGTTTTTCCCAATTCTTTCGTTGAGTTTGTTGCATTGTTTGTGATGTTAGAATCACGCTGTTACGCGTATGCGCAGACATGGGCACTGCACAGACATGGGGCATCTTGCCATACATGTTTTACATAGGGTGGCTGCTCACCAGACCCACTCAGAAAAATGGCACTGGTGAGCGGCCACCCCCATGCAACTTTCCCCGTGGTAAGTTAGTGTAATAAGAATTTCTGAAGCAAAACATGGATAATTGATAATGAATGTGTGTGTGGCAAATGACGCTAATTTTATGCTTGTTGTCATGGTTTTGACCATGAACTAACTCGGTTTTAAGCAAATTAATTCACCTAGACCTGCGTTAGCCCATCGTCAAAACTGTGGCAACAAGCGTAAAATAAGCGCATTTTTCCAAACATAGATCTACATGTTCATTAATAATATCTGGCCAGGATCATTGGACGTTTAATCCTAAGAAGAATAAGACAGTCTAAGTCATGCTAAATCAAGCGTACTTAATACCACAAAATTTAAATAATCCATGGTTTAAATTTAAACCTCCTTTGTGAATTCTGGCCATAGACTCTAGCCTAACTGTTTTTAGGCCTGAAGCCCTTCACTTCAGAAGTTTGGGGGGGAGGGGGAGGGATAGACTACTTGATACTTATTCTTGGCTACTTGGTTGATTAGCCCTCTTGTCCCATGGTGCACAGTATGTATTGCAACTTGCAAAAATTTGATCATCACGAAGGTCTTACCTCTCAATTTGACTTATTGTTATTGTACAAAGATTCTTCGTGCAATTCTTTAAAAGATTTTGTCAACTTCATTCTCACCTGATCGGCAAGCAGGTGACTAACGATAATAAAGTAAAAATATTGTATGTCAGTGAATTTCAAGAGATAAAACCTTTGTGACGATCTGAGTTTTGGGGTTTCACCTGGGGTTTTCACATCACACTGATAATACACATATTGCTTGTGATGCGCTAGCAGTAGCGCTGTAGCACAGAGTATAGGCGGGAATCTGGGATCAGAATTCAGACGAGTGTGGCTGTATCCTCATGTCAGTGCTGTGGATACAGCCACGTGCTTGTGGCCGTAAGGTAAAGACACAAGCATCTGGCTGTATACGCTGCCATCTAAATAAAGTCAAGAGTTGAGTAAGCTTTGCCTTTGGCATTCTTTGTTTAAAACCGGGTGACTAAGCAACAGTTAAAGTGTAGACTCTATCCTCTATCATTTTCATTCCAGATGCGCCAGTCATCAAGACGACTGCAATTGCCACCGCTCCAAGAAGCTAAGTACTTCTGTGCTGAGGGGAGGGATAAGGAAGGCTTCAAACAAGGATTTATTGATACAGACATTGGTAAGAGCCCAAAATTTAATGGAAGTGGATATCGACGCCGCTGCAGTTTCTGCCATGTTAGGATCCTGTGTTGGGGCCACCGTTCCAAAACAGGAGCGGTGAGGAGATACACAAGTTGCTCACTTCACAATTCCTTCAAAATGGTTGTCTACAGAGCACAGCAGAAAAAATGTTATACTTTTGAAAAATCTGTCAAAATTACATTTCAAAATGTTTAGATTTCTGCATGTGATAGATGCCCAGTAGTCTAATCTGTCAGCTGCAAGTATGCCACTAACAAAACAAATTTTTGTTCACGCTTGGGTGAGCACTTTTTTCTTCAGAGTGTGAAAAATGATATGTTCCAAATTGAAAGAAGAGAGGCATTTAAACCAGCAGTCTGAATCAGTACTCCCATTGAAATAAATTGGTCTTTTGCATAAAATCATGATTATGCCATGATAGTCTAGAAAGTTTGTTTTGTTAATGGCATTTGATAGATGAGTATACTTACCATCTATCGACATCTAATCAATATATTTTGAAATTTACATGTAATTTCGACAGGTTTTTCAAAAATGTACTTTTTTCTATTATACCCAGTAGTCAATTGTTATAATTCATAATTTTTCATTATGTCGAAGTGCTGTGGTTAAGTGGTCTAAGGCACTTGACTGGAGACGCAAAAGTCAGGGGTTCGATCCCCGGGAAGGCCCTTATGCCCTTGAGCAAGGCAATTTTATCTACATTGCTCTTTTATAGTATATCAAATAAATGAAAATGCTTTAGGCATTATTGATACCAACTTGTGCACATGTTAAAAAAGAAAATAATAATTTTTCTTTATATTTCACTGTCACATAGGATATGGAACATTTGCAACAAAAGATTTCAAACAGGGAGATTTCCTCTTGGAATACAGAGGAGAGCACATCCTTAATGAGGAGGCAGAGAAAAGGGAATCAAGTTATCCCCAAGACAAAGGAAGTTTCTTGTTTTTCTTCGGCAAGAAATTATGGTGAGTATAACTAATGATTGATTTCAGTTACTGTGGCACCAAATGTACAGTTGTAAATCATCTTTGATTAACAGTTCTCATTCAAACACCTTCATGCCTTTGATAAAGGACATGCTTTTGATTTTTTGTATTTTAATCCAAACCTCTCATGACCTCATGAAGCTCCCTGGTAGCACCAGTGAACTATGTATGCAGATAGTTAGGCTGACCTGTAATTGAAATGAACCTTCTGATCACTTGATAGAATGCAATAGTAGAGCAGTCAGTAGCCATTTCTGTGTGAACTGTTCTTGTGTTGATTCACATGAAGATCACCCCATAGTATTTGGCAGTTGTGTTACAGGTTACCAATTTATATGGAAAGAATTTTTGGAATTGATCAGAGGTGTGAGGGGGTGCAGACTCTTCTGCTTATTAATTTGAAATAACTATAATGTGTATAAACTAAAAAAAAAAAAGTAATATGATATTTCAAATCAGGAATCAACATAATTTTTCCCAAAATGCTTGCAGAATTGATGCAGCCATATCATACTCAAACAACAAATCAAAAGAATGTCTATATTTCTTAAAAATAAAGAAAATGCGAAATTCTGTGTACAAAATGAATGGAGAGTTGTCCACGATGACGTCACAGATGCTGACAAAGTTGCCAATTCAAGGATCCCTGTTATAAGGATTTACTTAAACTTTCAAAGTTCATAACTCTTGAACAGATTGTCCGATTTTGCTCAAACTTTCACGGTTTACTCTTCTTGTTGTTCTTCATTCACTGGAAGCAACTGACGTCTTGGCTGCATTCCCCTCAAACCAAGTTCATACTAAAATCATGCATGAGAGTGGCATTAATCTGATCAGGTTTTCAAAGTTTTTGAAAATTTTATAAGTGCAATGTGTGATCTATTTCAAATCTGGCAATGACAGGCATTAGTTTTAGCTGCACATAGTTGAGAATACTTCCATTTTCTTTCTCTTCCTCTCTCTTTCTCTCTGTAGTGATTAATGAGGGGGCTGTGAAATTCATTCATAACGTTTACAAACTAAGGACTACATGCACATGTATAGTGTCACCAAGAATTACTTGTACACTGCACATGAACCAAACTATGAAAAGGAGAAGATGAACCATGCCAGAATTAAAAAAAAAAAAGTCACAAACTGTTTGTCTTTCACTGAATTGTATATCAAATTATAGAGAAAGAATAGCCTTTCATTTCATGTAGTTAAAACTCATGATCATTCATGCATGAAGGGATATGATCCATTATGCACACCAAAACCTATTTTCTGACATTGCTGTGATCATTGAAGCATAACTCGTGCTTCAATGATCATGACTTTTTTTCTTATTTTCTGCTAAAGATGAAATGATACCCTCTAATTTGATATGCAATTCTGAGCATTTCAGTTGGTTTTATTCATGTTTTCAGGAAATGAAATATGAATTAAAAATCTTATTGCATCCCCTGTAAAAAAAGTCAATTAGACAACAATAACAAGACATCAAAAAATGTTTTCAAATTGAGTAATATAAATTGAAATACTATTGTGTGTCAAATTGAGGGATATGCATGTTTTATATCATATGGGTGAACAAGCCATGATCATCAACAGATTACGAGTTATGCTTCAATGATTACATAAAGGTCTGGAAATATGCATTATTGCATTTGATGAGTCATATTCATGCATGGCTGATCCCAACTTGCAGCTATGTTCAAAACGAAGGCTATATTTTTCTCTTTAATTTGATATACAATTCATTAGCTTTTATGATAACCATGGGAATTTTCTATTTCCAGCATATTTCAGCTTCTTTTTACAGTGTGGTTTATGTGTAGTGTACAAGTACTTCTTGGTAAGACTTATGTTCATTCCTCACTTTTCAGTGTTGATGCAACTAACTCTACCGGACTGGGTCGCCTTGCGAATGATGCTGTCGGAAAAGGAGAAAATGCAAAGATGAAAGCTATAAAGCATGAAAAGTCAACATTTCTTTGCCTGTTTGCCAAAAGAGATATAAAAAGTGGGGAAGAAATTCGCTACGATTATGGAGTAAGAGATCTCCCTTGGAGGGCAAAAAAGAAAGACACAGAAAACGCTCTGCAGGAAGAGGTACAACAGATCAATATTATGCCTAGTGTGGAAGTACATGAAGGAATAAGAACTCCAGAAAATCCTGTTGAGCTTAGCAGCACTGATGAACATGTAGCAATAAGACCTCCAGAAAATCCAAATGAGCTAAGGAGCACTGATGTACATGAAGAAATGAGAACTCTGGAAAATCCAAATGAGCTGAGGAGCACCGATGTATATGAAGAAATGAGAACTCCAGAAAATCCTGTTGAGCTGAGCAGCACTGATGTACATGAAGGAATAAGACCTCCAGAAAATCCAAATGAGCTAAGGAGCAATGATGTACATGAAGGAATAAGAACTCCAGAAAATCCTGTTGAGCTAAGCAGAACTGATTTACATGAAGGAATAAGACCTCCAGAAAATCCAAATGAGCTGAGGAGCACCGATGTACATGAAGGAATAAGAACTCTAGAAAATCCTGTTGAGCTAAGCAGCACTGATGTACATGAAGGAATAAAACCTCCAGAAAATCCAAATGAGCTGAGGAGCACCAATGTCCATGAAGGAATAAGAACTCCAGAAAATCCTGTTGAGCTGAGCAGCACTGATGTACATGAAGGAATAAAACCTCCATTAAATCCAAATGAGCTGAGGAGCACTGATGTACATGAAGAAATGAGAACTCTGGAAAATCTTGTTGAGCTGAGCAGCACTGATGTACATGAAGGAATAAAACCTCCATTAAATCCAAATGAGCTGAGGAGCACTGATGTACATGAAGAAATGAGAACTCCAGAAAATCTTGTTGAGCTGAGCAGCACTGATGTACACGAAGGAATAAGGACTCCAGAAAATCCAAATGAGTTAAGGAGCACTGATGTACATGAAAGAATAAGAACTCTGGAAAATCCAAATGAGCTAAGGAGCACTGATGTGCACGAAGGAACAAGGACTCCAGAAAATCCAAATGAGCTAAGGAGCACTGATGTACATGAAGGAATAAGACCTCCAGAAAATCCAAATGAGCTAAGGAGCACTGATGTACATGAAGGAATAAGACCTCCAGAAAATCCAAAAGAGCTAAGCAGCACTGATATAATAACAGAAAGTGATGAGGGAAGATCCACACTTGATATGAATATTGATTCACCAGAATTTGGCATTGTGAGAATGGCAGAGCAATCTCTCTTGAAACAATCTTGGAAGAATGATGAAAATACATGTATCAGTAATGGATTAAATGGTAAATCATCAATATTGTCAGAAGTACGTGATCATACATCCAGCACAGATGATCAGTGTTGCGAGGAGGAAATTTCAGGGTATCCTAAGTATAGGAAAAGACCACAGCGCAGGCGCACAAAGATAACCTCATATACTTATACCTCTAGCTCCGATGATGAAGATCAAAGATACAGTAGAAGTTTGCATCGCAAGAAGAGACAGAAATTCACCATGAAGATTCCACCTGCTGTTGCACAAAACGGATTGACCTCAGATGATGGGGATCCCAGTTACAAGTTAAGTTCCAGCATAAGCAGTGATGAAAAATCCTCTTCTGAGGAAGAACAATCGGAACTTGATCTGGATTTGAAAGGATTGAAAAGGAAATTGGGAAGGAACCTTGAAAAGAAAATTGGGAAACATTGCATGGATGAGCACACCATTTCTGAAAACGAATTTTCAGATTCCCATCCTGGTTTGAGAGGACAGAAAGGAAAATTAGGATGTGAAACTGAAAAGCAATCACTGAAACATCCCTGGGTAAGCAAGGACGACCATGCCCTTTTTGGAAACGAGCTTTCTGATTCCCATTCAGATTTGAGAGGATGTGAAAGGAAAACTGGAAGCAAAATTGAAAAGAAATCACTGAAACATCCCATGGTATGCATAGATAAGCATTCCACTCTGGCAGAGGAAAAAGATTCTCATTTTCAACTGGGGATGAGAAAACAGAAAGTGAAGTCACCAAACAAAATGGAAAAGAAACCACAAAAGTATAAACGCCCCTATAGGGTTTGCACCTTTTGTGGCAAATATCAATCAAAGCTATCAAGACACATAAAAACAAAACATAAAGACTTGGAAGAGGTTCAGAGAGTCCTTAAGTTACCACAGAATGAATGTCTCAAAGGACTAGAAATGTTCAGAAAGGAGGGCATATACAAGACAAACAAAGGCATGGCAGGGGATAGTAATCCCACATTTGAACAAGAGCGTAGAAGTAGAAAGCCATGTAACATCAAGATGTGTGGAACATGCAAAGGTTTTTTCAACAGCCGCTTTATTGGACGACATATCAAAAAATGTAACGTAAACCATGGGAAATGCCAGAGTATCCCAGCAGACCTCTTAGTTCTACACCAAGATGATGAGGAAGGTCCTGATAATGGGTTTGTCAAAGAGATCCTTTCCTTGTTCCGCAGAGACAAAGTTGGAATATTGTGTCAAAAGGACAAAACAATTCTTGCAGTAGGTAAGCGTTTGTGGCACAAAGAAAAATTGAAATGTGACAAAAGAAATGAGGTCAAGAGGTATGTTATGTCCTCCATGAGGAGATTGGCATCATTGTACATCATCTTTGAAGATAGTGGTAGTGACTCTGACCCAATTAGTCGTCGTGAAAATTCTGCAGCAGATATGTTTCTGAGATCTAATTGGAATCACTTCGAGAATGCTGTACGGACCTACAGTGAAGATGGAGAGGTACTAAAGTATGGCTTGAAAACAGCCTTGTTCTATCTGGTGAAGAAATCTTGTAAGATACTGAAAGCGTCCTATTTGATCTTAGATGAGGACGACAAAGCCAGTGCAGTGGACAAGTTTGTGGAAGTTCTAGAAGTCAACCATGACTATTTGTTCGGCGACGCCCAATACGCTATAAACAGAAGTAGAAAGGAGAAGCTAAGAAAGCCTGAAAACCTTCCTCTGGAAGAGGACATCAATTTGTTGAAGGAATATACAGTTTCTAGAATGAAGAGCGTCTTAGAGAATGAGATGTATGAAGTGTGGGAAGGTGAACGGTTTACTGAGCTCAGAGACTTAGTGGTATGCCGTCTTACTTTGTTCAACGCGCGTAGAGGAGGAGAACCCTGTCGCTTGTCATTGGAAGAGTATGACACCGCAGAGCAGGATACATGGATTAGCAAGAATCACCTCCAGCAATTGAATCAAGCAGAGCAACTTCTTGCAAAAAGAATGAAGCTGGCTTATCAGACTGGAAAGGGGCTTCACTTGGTACCTGTGTTGATTCCACTTGATTGTGTGGAAGCAATAAATGCTCTGAAGGACAAAAGCATACGCTCTGCCTCAGGTGTGAATGAAAACAACAAGTATCTCTTCCCCTCTTGTGAAGAATCCATGAATCATGTGTCTGGTTGGCATGCTGTGCAACGTGTCTGTAAGAAAGTTCCAGATCTGAAGAAGAAGGAACTCATAACAGCAACAAAAAACAGGCACCGAGTCAGTACGATGTATGCCATGATGGAGGTGCCAGATGCAGAACGCCAGTACTTCTACAAGCACATGGGCCATTCGGAAAAAATAAACACCGACATCTATCAGGCCCCTCTTGGTATCATGGAGCTAGTTAAAGTCGGACGTTCACTGAACATCATTGATGGTATGTATACCTTTTGAAGGATTCTTTGTTGCTCTTCTTAATGCATTTTACAAGCTTATGTTGACCAGCTACACAGATATGCATGTATAACTGTAAGGGATTACATAACATTAGAATTCACAAGAACCATAATACTTTGTCAATATAAAGCCAGAATTCGGGGGGGGGGGGGGGGTAATACATTTCAAAATGCATGCAATTTTACCATCTGTTTTAAACTTGCTTTTGCCTCAGATTAAATGAATGATCACTATCCATTTAGTTTGATAAGTAATTATAAGCTGAAATGTGAAAAAACGTCTGAGAATACCGAAAACCAGCTTCATCGATGCAGCCCTCTTATTTTTGCTTGATTAGACCCCCATCTCACGAGAAAGGCAATCGTGATCTGTGAAAATTTAATTTAAAATTAAGTGAAAAACAAAAGAAAAAAACATACATATAGTTTGAAAGGTGTGCATAAATATATAGTGGTAGTGGAAGTATCAGTCTGTGTTTAAAATTTTAGATGGTTACTATTGTGGTAGGTTATCTTTTTGGTTTTCAGTGAAAAAAACAGTAATCATCGGTTACTTTGTGGCTTCTTTATAAAAAGTGAACATTTTAGTGTTTTAGATGATTATTTTTCTTCTTTCTGTGTATGTGTGTTACATCTCTTTTGTTATGTAGGGCAAGGTGAAGTTCCAAATCAAGATCCCAGTGACCTCTGTCTACAGGAATCTACTGGCCAGGGAAAACTAACAGGTATGATAGAAATAGTATTATTTTAGTGTCTACATAAAGTAACATTTCAGATCATTTTTTTCCAGCTTAATTGATTTATTGCATCTTTTGCGATAGTAATTTGATGTCTACCTGAAGAAAAAAAAATTAAAGCTTTACTTTTTCATCTCGTTGTATTGTAAATGAAAATTGAATTTGAATGTCAACCTAATGCAACATTTCATACTGTTGTCCAAAATGTTGGACTTGTATTTTGAATAAAGTGGGATATGTCTACTCAAAGTAATGTTTCTGAGCATGAACTGCCCAAATTATTTGTCCCATTGTAGTATGATAGTGGGCTTAGAATGTCTACCTACATGCATAGCATCATTTTTAAGCAGAAATTGTCCAACTTATTTGATTTATTGTCTTGTATAATTATGATATTATTAGTTGTCTAACTGAAGAATCATTCAAAGGATTGGTTGTTGAACTAATTTGACTCAAAGATTACCTTTCTTTTCTTATGTAGGGCAAGGTGAAGTTCCAAATCAAGGTAGCTATGACCTTTGTCTACAAGAATCTACTGGCGAGGGAAAAGTAACAGGTAGTAGAAATAGTATTATTTTAGTGTCTTCATAAAGTAACATTTCAGATAATTTTTTTTTGTCCAATTTAATTTATTTATTGTATCTTTTGCAATAGTAATTTGTTGTCTACCTGAAGAAAAAATCAAAGCTTTACTTTTTCATCTCATTGTATTGTAAATGAAAATTGAATTTGAATGTCAACCTAATGCAACATTTCATACTGTTGTCCAAAATATTGGACTTGTATTTCGAATTAAGTGGGATATGTCTACTCAAAGTAATGTTTCTGAGCATAAACTGCCCAAATTATTTGACCCATTGTAGTATGATAGTGGGCTTAGAATGTCTACCTACATGCATAGCATCATTTTTAAGCAGAAATTGTCCAACTTATTTGATTTATTGTCTTGTATAATTATGATATTATTAGTTGTCTAACTGAAGAATCAATCGAAGGATTGGTTGTTGAACTTATTTGACTCAAAGATTGCCTCTCTTTTCTTATGTAGGGCAAGGTGAAGTTCCAAATCAAGATAGCTATGACCTTTGTCTACAAGAATCTACTGGCCAGGGAAAAGTAACAGGTAATAGAAATAGTATTATTTTAATGTCTACATAAAGTAACATTGCAAAGCATTTTGTGTCCAATTAATTGTATCGTTTGGGATAGTAGTAATGTCTCACTGCAGAAACAATTCAAAACATGGAATGTTAAACTTACATGAATCCAGGGAAAAAAATTCACGGGGGCGGCGGGCGAATTCGCCCCGGAAACGCCTGAAAGAGCTCCCGAAACGGGCCGAAAAAATGATTTCGAGGGCGACGGAAAATTAGAAAATCGCCCCCGAAAGTTCTTGGTTGGAATCGAGCAAGTCCGTTCCTGAACCGATCGCATTTTGGAGGAAAGTTTCAGCACTGTTGGAAAGCTCTGATGAAGCACATGGCACATGGCACATGCGCTTGATCATGCGTTCTCCCGTCAGTTGCATGAATCTTTCATTATCATTAACATCAGGCTAGTGTTTAAGCTAGTGGTAAAAATGTCTGCCTAAAACAACATTTCAAAGATTTGGTTCAACTTATTTGTGAATTACTGTATTGTTTTTGATAGTGGTATTTGAATGTCTACCTAAAGAGAAATTTCAAAGTATATTTAGTCTAATGAAATTGACTAATTTGTTTCATGATTGTGATATCTTGATGTATACCTAAGGAAACATTTCAAAGCATTGATTTTCCATTTTCATGACCTTTATTGCTAGTTGTATTTCAATGTCTACTTAAAGCAATGTGTTTAAGCATTGTTGATTTTACTTATTTGACTTGTATCATTTACATACACACACACATGTAAAGATCGTTTGGATTTTGATATGTTAAATACCTTAGAATATGATATAGAAGATTTTTTTTTTTTTTACTAAATCACTGTAGAACAAGTTCAAGCACAGAAGAGCAGTGTGTACAAGCAGACATTGAACTCTCAACCAGTTTCCTCTTGCAAACAGAAGAGTGAGTAAATTGTTTTTTCTGCAGAAGTTTTCCGCACCATATATTTCCTTGTTTCAGAACTTTTAAACTTGATTTGCCTCTTAAATCTTGCAACAGGCCCTAAGCATGCCATCTGAAATCACAAAATTTAAGTGCTAATATCCATTAAATTTTCATAAGTATTTAGCTTCCAGCCGGGGGGGGGGGGGGGGGGCACTCGACCCCAAAAGTGGTAGGTATGTGCTGCGGGCGAGACAAAAACGGGGGCTTTCGAACGGGCTTATCGTGAAAAGGAAGGTCTTCGGAACAGGCTTGGAACAGTTTGCCTGCTTGTGAGTGCGTATGTATCCATATGGAATGGGCATGAAGCTAGCCCGGCGGCACAGGCGCCAGGTGCGCTCGCGCAGGGGCGATCGTCGGACAGCGTTCTGCGGGCCGCTTTTCACCAAAAAGTCAGTTCATTGTAGCGAATCGACGGGGCCGGAATGGCGTAATGAAAAATAGGCGAAGCTTTGGAACGGATTTCTTCTTTTTTCTTGATAAGAAGAAAATGCTATGCTATTGAACAGAAATTTGACTGTAAAAATGGGGTCTTCTCCGCGGCACATACCCACCACGCATTATATACTGAGTGTATATTTTTCTGTAGGTCACTGACAGAAATGAAATACATTTTTTTTTAAATCCATTTTTTTAAAAATCCATTTCAGTTTTCAGTCACTATGCCTTAACCTATAAGGAGTGAATATCTTTAGTCTGACTAGGTCATATAGTATACAATCCTTTCTTCTTTTATCTGCCTTCAGGAAGAAAATATTCACAATGGACGAGGAAGGATACAACACAGTACTGGATTATTTCTCTGCATATATACGTGGAGAGAAGGAAAGGAGCCTGCCAGGTAAACGCAATCACCATTGTATACATACCTTGAAACTAGACCCCACCTTGTTAAGTTTTATTGTTGGAAAGCAATGACCAACAATACCACTTATTCGCTTTTTATCGATGATGCTCCCTTCCCCCCCCCCCCCCCCACAATTTTCACTGCAGAATTTGAACATGTCACACCAGTGACACAATTTTCTAACTATTTTTTCTGCCAAGTGCAGTCTTTTTAGGGTAAGGCCATACCATACCAGTTGGCTTATCGATGCTGTTTTATTCCAGCTCATGAATGTACAAACACTGCAAACTTGTACACAAATGGCACACCTTTCCATTCAAATGAAACATGATTGTAATAATTATAATAATAATAACAGTAATGATGGTAGTAGTAATAATAATGATAGTGATGATGAATAGTATTAACCCGTTTACTACTAGATTCTGTAAATCCCATAGACTTTTGCAGGGCCCACCTGGTTACCATAGGCAAAGGGTTTATAATAATAATGATAATGGTAATAACTGTGATCATGAAAACTATATAGAGCATGTACACTGCTCGAGACATTCATGGCACTAGCCCAGCAACATTTCTCTTTAATACAAAATTACTATGAATTTGTAAAGAAAATAAATAGAATCATTACTATAAAAGCTTAGAAACAGATTCACAGTACTTATAATGTGTTTTACAAGTCTTAATGTTAGTTTTAAACTACTCTTATAACTATGTCCTTCATTATGTCATTTCATATATATTTCCCATGTCTTCCATGAAATTACTTTATCTTTGAATATATCTTGCTTTCACAACTTTATTATTATTATTATTATTATTATTATATCATTATTATTATTATTATTATTATTATCATTATTATTATTATTATTATTAAAATAATGATTATTTTGTTTGGCATCACCTGTGCCTGGGAGACAATAATAATGATAATGATAACCATAATCATAATAATAATGATGTGACCCTGAGCCCAAAAGCATATTTTTGGCACAATAAAGCTCGAAGCAGTATTAATGTTGAAGAAGTTCTGCTAGGTCGGATCACTGTAACTTCAATGTTTGGATACTTGAAACATTCTAACAAATTTCCTATCAGTTTTCTTTGCTTATTCTCCATTGGATTTACAGTTGAATTCTATTGTCTGTGATTTTTGCCATAAATCAGATCCTCTGATCCTTGATTTGTGAAACATCAACAACAACCAGTTTAGTGACATTCTTTTATTTTATTCTATCCAGGACGCCAAGAATTGGAACAGTTTGCAAGAAAACAACTGCTCCAACATTGTCATGATTGGGAAACCATAAAGACTAAAGTCTTCAATGAAAAGAAAAAGAGAGAAAAAAAAGCAGCAAAGCAAAGAGAAAGAAATGGACATGTAAATTGAGTCGGGGGGGGGGGGGGGGAGGTCAACTCTTTACACAGTCAACTCTTCACTTCATCTCATGATGATACTCCTTTTAATGAAATATTATTCTCCACTTAATTTAAATTAAGTGGAAACTTGTCTAAGCAGTCCATCTAGGTCTAACCATAAGCAAACCTATTGCATAGTATCTATATGAGATATTTCAGGAGTTTTGTGTGTATGGAACAATTTGTCATCATTGCATCTGTAGTGTCAACCTGTACAAATGCGTAATGCCTTCTGATACAGAAGTATTGGATTAATTCTTTGTTTTGCTGAGGTAGCCCAACCATCTTAACAATATGCAGTGGAACCTTGTTATAATGAGGTCCTTGGGATGGTGGGAGCTGAAAAATTACCTTGTACTGAAACCTTATTATATCAGGGCTAAAATACAATAGAATACAAAGAGATGGGACTGAAAAAAATCACTTTGTTATAATGAGAGTTGGTCATATTAGTGTTCTTTATACGAGGTTTCATGTACCGTTAATTTATGGCGGCATGTAAGTGTATTGTACAGGAGGGTTACTTGGAAGTCGATAATTTGTCAAGTTGGATGAGTTTCCATACTGTAATGATTTAGATATTCAAATGATTTCAATCCTCTCAGTTGGTTGAAAAAACAAGAACACTAAATTCATCACCTGGCTGTCAGAAGCGCGTTAATGTCCAGTGACACTGTACCTTTTGATGTGCGCGCACCTGAGCTGACGTCCTTCTGCCAGCCATTAGTGGGTGCCAGAGGCGTTATCTTTTTTGGTCCTCTGTCCATCCCTCCGTGCTTTGCGGAAGCAACAAAATAACCCTTGATCAAAGATTTTATTCTGCCACATGCAGAGTTTAAAATACTGATCATCAGTAGTTTGTCATTTGCTTGCGCAGACATGCTTGCACAGGCAGAAACTAACCACAGTTGCATAGTAAAATCCCTGATCAGTAGTTTCTCACTTCTCGTGCAGAGTTAAAACCTACTGATCACTAGTTTTTCTCTACTCATCATATAGGGATAAACTACCATGCAAGCAGAGTAAAACCCCCTGATCAGGGGTTATTTTGTTGCTTGCACAGAGTTGGTATTTTGCAAAACTTTGCCTTCCATAATCTTAAATGTAGCTTCAAAGCAGAACTTCTCTTGTGTATAGACTTGTAATATAGAGGAGGAATTTTAATCCTTTTTGATCTCTAATATTACCTTAATTTGGTATAAAAGTCTGCCCATGTGAATCAGACTAGTGTTTATGTTAGAGGTATTGAAATGTCTACCTAAAGCAACATTTCAAAGGTTTAGTTCAACTTATTTATGAATCAGCTAGTCATTGTTCTTGTGGAATGAAAAAAGGACTTGTTGCATCACAAATATACAAATACGACAAATAGCTGGACAGTGAAAAATATGAAAGTGATTTGCAATGGCATGTAGATCTATGAGAATCAAAATGAGAGCATGGGTAGTAGTCTTGTCAGAATATTGCTGTGGAAATGTTTTATGGTTCTAGAGTTAAGCTCAGGACATGTAATTGTTTTTCATAACATTGAAATGAATGAAGTAAAACTGTGACACCTTACAATGTATTGTGAAGTGAGGCCAAGAAGCATGTATTAATTTGCATCTCATTAACAGACCAAGACAACAGGAGCAGTCATCATACATTACCACATATCGATATAGGATAACTGCATGAATAAGGAAGTAGTTAACATTTCAATTGAACTTTCACTGTATAGAGTGGTATGAAGAATGTAATAATGTATGATCTGGCATGAACATCTATCGTACTTGTAGCACCATAGAAATATAATTCAAAATATCCATATATAGGTAATATTTTGTTTATGCTAATTTCAGAGTAGTACATGTAGTTCACATTTCAAATGATGTTCATCTACATGTACATCATTGAAGAAATAGTACTTCTAGAGTATAATACAAAGTTTGATAACACCATATAAATATGGTTTAAAACATCTGTATGGGTATGTTTATATGCTTTATGCTGTTTACAAAATAGTTGTTGGAATGTCTACCTAAATCTTAGATAAAAGTGGAATATGTTAACCCGTTCAATGCTGAATTCTGTTATCCCCATTGACTTTTAATACAGGGGCCACCCAGTTCCCGTATGCAACGGGTTAATGTCTACTTAAAGCAACATTTCAAATGATGTTCGTACTTCTAGAGTATAATACATCTGACATAAACAAAGTTTAATAACACCAACAAATATGGTTTAAAAACATCTGTATGGGTATTATATATATATATATATATACTCTTTATGCTACAGTATTTACAAAGTAGTTGTTGGAATGTCTTCCTAAATCTTAGATAATATGTTAATGTCTACTTAAAGAAACATTTCAAATGATGTTCATCTACATCATTGATGAAATAGTACTTCTAGAGTATAATACATCTGACATAAACAGAGTTTGATAACACCACACAAATGTGGGTTAAAACATCACACCGCACAAAAAGTAACTAACCACTTTTTCTTTTTATCATAGCTCAAATATGGTGTATTATATCGGACAACTTTTGACAGAATTTGAAAGAAAATTTATTTCAAACATTTTGAAACTTCATTTCTTGAAATCGAGTAAGAATGTGAGAACAATGACGATTCATATGCAAATACCCCAAAATAAAAATTGCAGCAGTTCCTGTTGATATGGCATTCTCTTTCACAGAATGGATTTCTGTTTGTCAACTTGATATCTTTGTTTCTGGACAATAGGGTATAGACAATAACACAGAGGTGGTCTATGAAATTAATGACGGTCAAAACATGTGCCGATCAACGGATCAAAGTCATTCCAATGCATGAAGCAATGGATGTCCAGCAAGGAAAAGTGTTGGCACTCAAAAGGGGTGCCTAGGTTATATGTCCTGAAAGATGCAATCTCTCATTTTCACACAATCTAGGCATCCTTTTGAGCGCTGACACTTTTCCTTCCCAGACATTCATTGCCTCATGCAGGTGGAATGACTTTATCAAATCGACACATGTTTTGATGTCATTTATAGAGCACCTTTGTGTTTTTTTGTTTATACCCTATTGTCCGAAAACAAAGAGATGAAGTTGACAACCAGAAATCCATTCTGTGAATAGAGAATGCCATATCAGTAGAGACTGCTGCAACTTTTATTTTGGGGATATTTACGTACGAATCGTCATTGTTCTTACATTCTTTGCTCGATTTCAACAAATGAAGTGTCAACCTGTTTGGAATTAAATTTTCTTTCAAATTCTGTTAAAAGTTGTCCGATATAACACACCATATTTGAGCTTTGATCAAAAGACAAAGTGGTTAGTTAGTTTTTGTGCAGTGTGTATATAGGTATTATGTGTACTCTTTAAGCTGTTTACAAAATAGTTGTTGGAATGTCTTCCTAAATCTTAGATAAAAGTGGAGTATGTTAATGTCTACTTAAAGTAACATTTCAAATGATGTTCATCTACATCATTGATGAAATAGTACTTGTAGAGTGTAATACATCTGACATAAACAGAGTTTGATAACACCATATAAATTATGGTTCAAAACATCTATATGGGTATTATGTATACTCTTTGGCCAGAACTCACAAAGGTGGTTTCATTAGAAACCATGGTTTATGCAAATTACCTTCAAAACTTATGCTTAATTTACCAGTACCTTGGAAAAGGGGGGGGGGGGAGGTCCAATAATGATGCATGTTTTTGTCACAGTTCGCTGAATTGACCCTTGTTGCCATGGTTAACGTGCTGTTTTATTCATGAGTCCACTGTTTTCAACAGTTGACTAATTAATTCAAAACAGTGGACTCATCAATAAAATAGCACTCTAAACCATGGCAACAAGCGTCAATTTATTGCACTATGACAAAAACGCGCATCATTGTCGGACCCTTTCCCCCCTTTTCTAATGTACGAGGTAAATTAAGCGTAGGTTTTACAGGTAATTTGCATAAACCATGGTTTCGAATGAAACCACCTTTGTGAATTCCGGCCTTTATGCTACTTACAAAATAGTTGTCGGAAATATAGCATTAACAAAGTATGGTAGCACCATAAAATAAATTCCAGACACCTCTGTGGTGTTCATTGAATATAGAGTATGTGTTGCGTGTAATTATGCAGAATCTAATGTAAAGAATGGCTACAACATGGAGAAATGATTTAAAACACCCTCTATGGGTAGTGCTTGGTTTATGCTGTAGTATTTAACATTTCAGATGATATCCCTTTATATCACTGAGTAATGTGTGTAGTGTATTGGTGCACAATCTAGCATAAACAAAGTATGGTGGGTGATACCTGTTAGACTGAAGGGCTGATATACTGACTATTTTTAATCATGTTTTAGGTCAAGGTATGCCTTCTCAAGTCCTTTTAAATGCAGTTTAAATTACACAGGTTAAAATAACACAGGTTAAAATAACAGGTCCTGAAATTGTGATAAATGTATATATTTCAGGTATTCTGATATTTTTTGCAAAGGAGTTAAAGTGATTGTTTGTATTTTGTGAAGTCTTATTCTCAATATGTCATCTTTAAGAATCCAACATTAAAGAAAATACCCCTTTGGTAATATCTTCCCTGAAAAATATAATAGATAATAACAAAGATGACCCTTCTAATTTTAGACCGATATCAATTTTACCAACTGTTTCGAAAATTCTTGAGAAACTTGTTAGTAATCAATTGAAATCTTACATGAAAGAAAACAATATACTTTGTACCCAACAGTCGGGCTTCAGAGAAAAGCATTCGACTGTAACGTCTTTATTGAAAGTTACCGATGATTGGTTGAAAGAAATGGATAATGGCTTTTATACTGGTGCTGTGTTCATCGACCTGAAAAAAGCTTTTGACACCGTAGATACTACAATACTTATTAGAAAACTCTCAAGAATTGGCGTTTCGACGGACGCCTTACACTGGTTCGAAAGTTACTTGTACAATAGGAAGATGTGTACTTTAATAGATTCTGTAATATCAAATATATCATATATAAATTATGGAATTCCTCAGGGCTCCATACTTGGACCAATTTTATTTACAATTTACATAAATGATCTCATAACACAAGTAAAAAACTGCAAATTACATTTATATGCAGATGATACAGTGTTGTATTTTTCTCATAGAAATGTTGATATTATTGAAAAAAATATAAATTTTGATCTCCGTAAAATTCATAACTGGTTATGTTGTAATAAACTAAGTCTTAATGTTAATAAAACCATTTGCATGTTATTTGGAACTGGGAAAATGCTATCTAAATGTGATACTTTAAATGTAACTATATCTGGTAAACGTATTGATCAACGAAATACTGTTAAATATCTGGGAATGTACCTTGATCCAAAGTTAAAATGGAATATACACATTGACGAAATGTGCACTAAAATTAGTAAGGTAGTCAGCTTTCTGGCCCGTCTTAGACATTTTATATCAGAATCCAATCTTAAGATAGTTTACAATTCTATTATCCTTCCACTTTTTGATTATGCTGATATTGTTTATGATTCGGCAAGCAAAAAACACACTGAACGTTTGCAAAAATTACAAAACAGGGCCGGACGTCTCATTTTAAAAATAAATCCGTTTAATCACGTTTCAAACAATGATATTCATATAAAACTAGGATGGCAGTCTCTCAAATCAAGGCGTAAATCACATCTAAACATAATGGTATACAAATCCCTTCATAACTTAGCCCCACCTTATTTAGAAGAGTCTTTTCAATATTGTAATCATTCGTATTCTCTCCGATCGCAAGGAAATATTAAAATTCCCAAACCCAAGAGTGAATGCTGTCGAAGAACGTTCTTATATAGAGGATCACAAGAATATAATAACCTACCATCTACAATAAAATTGTCAAATAGCCTTTTTACTTTTTATAAAAATTTAAATCAGTTAATTCAGTCTTGCCCTGACCTTTAAAAGAAATAGTAGCGACAGGTGGGTGGGTGGGGATGGGGGGGGGGGGTCGCGTTAAGGTATAGATGTATTCTCTTGAATTCTTTTTGTTGTTTTTCATTATTGTTTAGCCCAATTATTTCTTATGTTTAATTCTATTATATGTCATGTACAGTAACTGTTGTTATGTCATATGTTATGTACAGTAACTGTTGTTACATATTTTCTGGACCCCAGGGAAGAACAGTTTTGTCACATTAACAAAGCTGAGTGGGTATATCCAGCCATCTCACTTTTGATTTTTTATTATGTACATACATTTACATTGTATTGCTTTTTAACATTGTGATATGGAAAATAAATACCAATACCAATACCAAACCTCAAATACTTTTGTTTATTTTACACATTGAAATTACAGGCTGATACACTTGCATTTAAGTTGCTTAACAGTCTGTGCGACGCTTTTTACCACAATTCACAAATTAAAACAAGGATTCAACTTTTTTCATAAATTTGTGGTCTATCAGCCCTTTGGTCTATCAGGATTCCTCCAGTATGGTAGCATCATAAAAAATGTAATTTTAAGCACTTTTGTGGGTAGTGATACCTTTATGCTATTTGAAGTGGAGAAGATGCCATTTCAAATGTTCTATAAATGTTTCAACTTTGCCTTTCACTGTTAAGTGTACGAAACTGAATCGTTTTCAATATTGGAGTCAGTGTGATTTGTTGATTCAGAAAAACAGGAGTTTAGGAATTCTATACTGTACACTCTTGTCTTTTGTAATCAGCCATATTCCACACTGCTGATAATCAAAGTTTTGAGATTATTTCCTGAAAAAATGATCATGTTTGACAGCTATTGCAAATTTAGTGTTCAGTGTTACTTGGTTGTGTTATTTTCCATTCACATTCTTGACATTTTTTTTTAGCTTTATATGCACATGAATAAAGATTTTGAATACATGTTACTTGAATTTCTGTTTTTTTTTTTTTTTTTTTTTTTTAACTGATGTTATACTGAGTGTAGAAAATATGTTGCTTCATTTATTTCCATTGATAAAATCAGTGTCAACAGAATGGGCTGCCACCATGCACCATATATGTTATTGACCACCACCCCCCCCCCCCCCCCCCACCTCCTTAGCTTTGAAGCAAAGCATAAGTATAATTCTGAAGAGGGCTTGTCTTGTATATATATTTCTTCAAACATGTATGATGTGATGTTGTGACTTCATATGTTGGAATCCTAGTATATACTGTGTCATGTTCAGCGTTCCTCGTTCTATGTGCATAATCTACTAACTTTGATTAACAGCAGTATTAAGGGCCTAACTAAAGAGGACTCATAGAAACATGTAATCCAATCACGAGGAGCAGTTTACTCTATAAAAATCCGTTTATCTGTTATTCTATTAAAGCTTGAGGTTGCTGGCATGATTATGATTATTTTATCTTTGTAAGAGATTATGCTTATAACACCATGCCCTACATTCCGTTGGGTTAGAAAACAGGTTGTGATTAGCTTACAACATACGATTACATTACATGTGATAATGAGGAGCAATGTGGTGGGAGAAGGAGTAAGAAAGAGAGAAAGTGTAATATATCCGAAAGGAAAGTTCACCATGCATGGCATATAGATTTAAATGGAAGGCAAATATTCAGATAGTAAAGAATAGATCCATGTTCAAAGAATAACAGAATCCCCAATAATTTTTCCCCCAATCGCCCATGGAACATAGAGAGAGAAAGAGAGAGAGAGAGAGAGAGAGAGAGAGGGGGGGGGTGAAGGAGAGGGAAGGGGTGGGTAGCAAGATGGTAACATGTAGGGAACGTACCACAGAAGGTCTACAATTACAACACACACACACATACACAAAATAGAGAGTTGAAAAGGATCTAAAATGCAAGAATTATAACATGACATTTTACATAATTCTGTCGATTGCATAATCTGTCAACAAATGATTACTTTCATATTTATGCAAATTATGCAAATTGTTCAAGGTGACCTCTGGGGCAACGAGCGAATATTGTTGTTCTAGGACCAGTTATAAAAAAATTAAATTAAAAAAATTCAGTGGAAAGAACTTTTTCTTTGGTTTTCTGTTGACTTTACAGGAGCGTCAAATTCATTATTTCTTTGCATGTTTAAAAAGGGGGAAGGCTAGGCTCGATGAATATTCATTAAAGGATCGCCAGCCATGGTGATTCGAAAATGAAGACTTTAACCATGTTTAGAACTTTAGATGTAAAAAGAGGTCTAATATATAAATGGAAATCAAATGTTCGCGGGGGCAGATGACCATACGTCATGTTAGTACATAATAATCTTCCTGATTCTTTAGTAAGCTTTAAAAAACTAAAGTATACGTGCATAACTGTTTGAAAATATGTATTTGTATTAAATATAGGTAGCGCGTACTTTGGTGAAGACGTATAATAAGGATTTCAATACTAATGTCAATATTTTTTTTTCTTACAGATCAAGAAATCCCATGCATCGAACTCATTTGTTGCCTTATTTTGAAAAGGCGTGGAGCTGACTGGTGCTCCGTGCCCACATTCATTTTGAACTTCTCGTTCATGTCTCAGTTTTTATGAATGGAACCATGTTGAAAAATGACATGGAAAGTATCTCTGTATAGATCTATCCGGGGGTCTTCTCCCGGTTCGGAGGATGATTATAACATTTCTCCATTGCGGCCGTTCGGGTGTACTATTGCAGTTTTAGTCCACCCCAGATCTTGGTGTTCTCTAGATCTCCTGGGTAGATTCTAGGGTTTTCTGTCTGTCTAGTTGCTTCATCCAACAGCTTTTAAGAGAATTTGGTGCCTTTGTAGATCTAAACTGTTAATGCGAAATCAACCAACCGGTTCAAGCGAGCCTCGGCAAAACTGAAATGACGATCAAACATGCCTAAGGCATCGTAATGCTCTATAATTAGAGTAATTAGCAAGAAACCTGTCCAGATTTGGTTTTTTTTTTTAAATATATATGTATATATTCATAACGGGGGGGGGGGGGGGGGGCATTGTCACCCAAGCATAACGGATCAGCTCATTCAGTTTACCTGACATCATAATTATGTAACTATTCCGCAGAACACCAAAATGTTCAACTCTGTATCATCTTGCATAATTTAAATGATTATTATTCACCTCAAATACATCAAATATTTTGAAAGTTATCCTTTAGCATAATTTGAATAAGCACACGTTAATACAAACTTTTAACGTGCTTCCACCGTTCATTTTTACTGAAAATGCACTTCACTGGGGTGATTTCCTAATTACCGTAGGGATATTTTCTCATGATGACGTCTCCACTTATTACCAAATAAATCCGTAAAATTCTTTATTACCTTTCAGTTCTCTGGACGTTGACATATACCCATATATAGTGACGACGCATGATTATATGACTCTTAATGATGGATTATTTCAAAATGGATTTCTTGCGGTTGGACTTGAAAATAATAAGCATCAATCTTCAATAATCTTTGTTATTAATATTCCATTTAAAACCAACATACTTGTGAACACAATCTATATTACAGCAGCGATAAAGGTAGACATTTCGCACATGCTCCATCAAGCATCTCTTCCTTTCATTCTCTCAGTTACTCAAATTGATTCAATACAAGGGAGAATGATTTTTAATGCATATATATAATTCTAATGTATTTATTGCCCAATTCGAAGCATCAATGTAGTAATACAGAAAATGAATGAAAGAAAGTAAAATAGCCTGAAATTATTCTTTTAAAGTATACGGACCATGCTCGACTTGGGAGGAATGTTATTTAAACTAAATATGGGATAAAAATAATTGTGTTCACGATTATTTGCAATAATTTCAAACGATAACACACTTAATGGCATCTCCTCAAAGTTTACAAATGCGATGAAATAAAAGGTATATCCTTCTGTGTCCTTTTTGTTAAAATTGTGATGAAACAATAAGGGGACAAATATGCCTTATATCATAATGTCTCCTATTTGTTAAAAGTGTGATGAAACATTAGGTGTACAAATATGCCGTATATCATTCTGTCCCCTATTTGTTAAAAGTGTGATGAAACATTAGGTGTAAAGATATGCCGTATATCATTCTGTCCCCTATTTGTTAAAATTGTGATGAAACATTAGGTGTACAGATATGCCGTATATCATTCTGTCCCCTATTTGTTAAAAGTGTGATGAAACATTAGGTGTACAGATATGCCGTATATCATTCTGTCCCCTATTTGTTAAAAGTGTGATGAAACATTAGGTGTACAGATATGCCGTATATCATTCTGTCCCCTATTTGTTAAAATTGTGATGAAACATTAGGTGTACAGATATGCCGTATATCATTCTGTCCCCTATTTGTTAAAATTGTGATGAAACATTAGGGGGACAGATATGTTATATATCATTTTGTCCCCTATTTGTTAAATATGTTCATTGTTTTACGCTAAGTGGACACTTTTTTATCACAATTTGGGGTATATCTTTAAAAAACAAGTTATTTTTCTTACTCTTTGAGACATGATATTGTATCGACCAAAGCAATGCAGATATCGAATTAGATTTTAAAGAGGGGTCTATTTTTGTGAGATATTGGTCAAACTTCATTTTGTCCTCCAATTGTTTGATTTTAACGGATGTCTACGGAATGTACCCGATAGCGTTATATATATATATATATATATATATATATATAATTCCCACGTGTTAGATTGGCATACTCTCAAGTTGTTACTGTTTATTATCCAGCACGTGGGAATTCTCAATATGAACATTGTATACACATAATTGCATAAAAGTGAAGTCCATGGATTCTTGCAGTTTGTGTCAGAGTCCGTCAAGGAGTTTTTTTCTCATTGACGAAGTGTAAACTATTGGCTCGTTAAAGTTACGTCAAATATATTTCATGTGCCATTGTGGGGATATTTATCTATTTACCTAATATTTTGTTTTAAAAATTGGAATACTGGGAGAGATTGGAGGTGAAACTCCATTACTTCGAGAAATCTACAGAGTGGGACCTATTTGTGATTCGGGGTCCGCCCACTTGACCGAAGGCCCGCGAGACCGAAGGCCCGCGAGACCGACTTTTTTTTTTTTAATCTTATTTTCATTCATCAGGTGCCGCGGTCGAGTGGTTTAAGGCGCCTTGTTGCAGCGGCGTAACAGGTGCCTGTTATCAGAAGGGGGGGGGGGGCAGAGCCAAATATTTCCCGGTAACTCCGTCTAGAATTAGTGGCGTAGCTAGGATTTCAGTTTAGGGGGCGGTAGTGAGCACGGGAAGCGCGCTCCCAAGGGGGGTGCAGGGAGGGGGGGGGGGGAGTGTCCCCCGCGAGAAGCGCGGAAGCTCCGACGTTCCTTTGAATCGTTCCTTGTCTGCTCCCGCTCATCTTAATACGTCCTCTGCCTGTTATCGGGGGGGGGGGGGGGGTGGGGGCAGAGCCAAAAATGTCCCGGTAACTTAGTACAGAATCAGTGGTTTTGCTAGGATTTCATTTTAGGGGCGGTAGTGAGCACGCGAAACACTTGCGAAACACTTAATACTGAGCGCGCGAAAGGCGCTCCCTATAAGGGGAGTTTTCCCCCTCCCCGCGAAGCACGGAAGCTCCGATGTTTTTTCTTCGAATTGTTCCTTGTCTGCTCTTGCTCTCCTTACGTTTTCCCCCTTCTTTTTCTTTCTTTCTTTTTTTTGTTGGCGTTTATTTTTTTTTTTGGGGGGGGCGCGACTGCCCCCGCCCCCTTTGCTACGAGGGTGTAATCAATTAATAAATATAGATGTTCATTTATTTATTCATCATTCATTCATTCATTCATTCATTCATTCATTCATTCATTCAGCTATTCATTAATATTAATTCCTTTTTTGATATCAATTTTCTGAGATAAAATTTCAGCTTCTGCCGGAGTATTAACTTATTAGACTTGGAATAGTTTGCAAAAATGCTTTTCATGATACTACGAAATCGGACACCCCATCCCGTCTCTCACTTCATCGTCTAACGAAATCATGCCAAAGTCTCTAAAGAAATCTACACAACCTTGGTGAAACCAAAAAATGTTACAACAATTAGAACATAATTCTTAATGAACTGATGAACCAAAATACAGTGGTGCCGCATTCGAAGTGGGCTGTTGCAAATTACGAGCTTTTCTTTTTTAAAAGAAATATTCTAACCCTATTTTGCATATAAACGCACACACTCACCCCACGCACTGAGAGACACAGAGCACGCTCAGATAAATTGGATATTCTTCCAAGTTCTTTTCCTCTATACTTTTCTCACAGCTCATTTTACTTTCAATTTCTCCTATCGTTCCTCTTGACATTCCCCCCTCCCTGTCTCTTACTCTCTCTCCCTCTCTGTTCTCTTCCAATTATGTTAACATCTTGATTCCTAAATAAATGCCCCCTCTCTGCACCCCCCCCCCCCTCCCCAGAGAGCCCGTTTCGCGCGCTCAGTAAGTGTTTCGCACGATTCGCATGCCCACCACCGCCCCCTAAAATGAAATCCTAGCAACGCCACTGATTCTAAACTTAGTTACCGAGAATTATTTGCCCCCCCCCCCCTCCCGATAACAGGCAGAGGACGTACCAAGATGAGCGGGAGCAGACAAGGAACGATTCAAAGGAACGTCGGAGCTTCCGCGCTTCTCGCGGGGGACACTTCCCCCTCCCTGCACCCCCCTTGGGAGCGCGCTTCCCGTGCTCACTACCGCCCCCCTAAACTGAAATCCCAGCTACGCCACTAATTCTAGACGGAGTTACCGGGAAATATTTGGCTCTGCCCCCCTCCACCTGTTACGCCGCTGCAACAAGGCACCTTAAACCACTCGACCGCGGCACCTGATGAAGGAAAATAAGATTAAAAAAAAAAAAAAAGTCGGTCTCGCGGGCCTTCGGCCTCGCGGGCCCTCGGCCTCGCGGGCTGTCACCTGTGATTCAAATGAGAAAATGCAAGAGTTCTTCCAAAATTATGTGCAAAAGAAGCTGAACAGCATCAAGAGTCTATTCATCAAATCAATTGCTGACTTACTTTTATTACAAATGTTAACTTGAAAAACGAACGTACATCTATTCTGCTAGAGAACAGTGGATTGTATAGACTTCGTGAAGTCTGATCTTCGTGAAGTGATAAATTTTTGTTTGAGTGGCCCAAACATGGAGTAGTGTATGCAGAGCCTTGTAACTGCAAGGAAAAGGCACTATATCAAATGACTTTTTGGATTGGATTGGATTACAACAAAATGATGAAGTATAACATTTCAAATTGAAGCATTCAATCCATAATAAGTCAAACTATCAAAAGTTATCCACAAAGGTTTGATACGAAAACTACCTAGGAGGTACTTTTTATTAGATGCATATACGATCAGTTTAAAAAAAAAATAGAATTGAATGTTTACATTTATAATCAGGTGGTTAAATCTAAAAAAAAAATAGGAAAATTCACCGAGAGTTCAGAATCGCTGTTAAGTGTTAATTGGTTGATTGAATAGACGTGAATGCGTCTGGATTGGAACTACCTATATTATACTTTTCTTTATTCAACAGACAGAGACACGTTTTCGCACCTTTCTCTTTACTATGAACTTTTCTTGTTTTTACGGCTGAAACTATCATCAGTTATCATTAGTGTCATATAATCATATTTTTCTCGAATGTGAGCATTAGTGCATTTTATAACTTGGTGTCCCATACCTTACGGAGTAATATCGAGTTCTGAATATACATGAAATAAGTCATCGCATGATCGCACATCATAGTTACTTACAATCTAAGCTCTCAGAATGGTTGTTGATGAAACACATTGGTCAGGTGAACTTGAGAGCGGAATCTTGGATCGGTATATGTGTGAGGAACAGAATAATGTGGGCGTGGCTTTGCGTATTCTTTGGGAGTCTGGGAGAAGAGATTTGCAACAATCATCACAGATGCAGGAAGTGGAAGGGCGCCACTTATGCGGCACTCATAAAGAGGCTGTATTAGTTGTCTAGAAAGACTGGGTAAAAAAGGCATACTAATGTGGAGTACTTTCCTTTTTCTAAAATGAGTAAAAGTATAGGCCTAACCATGACCTGGAAAAGAATTATAAATGGAAAAAAAAATACCGTGACTACCGATTTCGGCAAAATGTTTCCAGAACTTGCATCATGATGCACACGTTTTACTCAGTATTTCGGAGTGTATTGTTTAAAGGTCTATGGTATTCTCTGAAATTCTTATCAGAAACTATCGAGTTTCAGTTATCAAGATCATTACGTTAGAATAATAATAGATTTTTCAAAGATAAATGATTTTCTTTAAAGCACAATAAATCAATCAAAAGAAACATTTCGTATTTTAAAATTGCGTACAAGCATAAAAATACGATATTGAAAACACCAAA